>LNSY01372443.1:0-11721 GCA_002024485.1 Artocarpus camansi
ATATTGATATATTTAACATTAATACCAATAATTTATTTTAATATATTAATATTAATATTTATAAATACTAATAATTTTATATTAAACAATAATAACAAACATTGTATTGAATATATAAATAATGATAATGGAAATATTTTTTGAAAGTCAAAAAAACAATTTCTTCTTAGTTATATATAAAATTTTCATATACAACCAAACACAAAAATATATTATTCGTAAAAATCTAAGAGTAGATTTATGTGTACAACGAATGTGATAATAGTTTCCTAAAAATCATATTGTTTACTATTACTTTTCTAAAAATATGATTTTTCTTGATTATTATATACCAAACTCCCCCTTTTTGTTTCAATTAATTTTCAAAATTAGTCTGCTCCCTACAATTTCCCCAAAAGTAATTAGTTTGGGCTTTATTTTCGTTTGAGAATCCACTTAGAGCTAATCTTCAGCCGTAAATTGTTAAAGAAAAGCTCTTTTGGGGGAAGAACTTGAACAAAAGTATTTATCATGAATCATGATTGGTAATGACCACCATGAAACATAAGTATGCGGTCCCACCAATAAGACCTAAAATTAAAACTAATACTCTACGACTTGAAGCACTATGGCTCGGCTGAACTGTAACTAAAGATCACAAAAATTAGATGGTTCCTTACCCAATACTCCTTTTTGTTTCTTATGGTGTCTAACTCTTCTATTAGTATGAACTATGAAAGAATTTTTTTAACTAGAGCTTTTTTTTTTTTTTCTTGTGATATCTAGCATTATAATTATTAACTATCGGATTTCAATCAAATTCTGTTAAATTATTGTACTCTATTTAATTTGATATGATTACGATTTGATTTGACTGTTAAAGATTGCATTTAGATTTGATCCGACGGTTACATGTCTTATTAGGTAACCCTACCTTGGAATTTTGATCTTCAAATTAACTTCACAACCTTTATTTATTAGTTGTAACGTGCGGTTGAGAAGTAGATTGACACCTAATTTTGTAATTTTCTCAACGTTCATGGGATAGTAAAAAACTTGTTTTTGGAGAGACTTGTGCAAGTTGATTTACTAAAAGAATATATACTAAGCATCACTTATTCCTTAAGACGATCTGAGACGTACATCATTTGGCACTTTGACGAATTTTATGAATAGCAGATCATCTTCAATCTTCTTTAAGGGCCTTGTTCTTACAGTTATGTATGAGTGCTGAAAACTATATGATACAGCTTTAGCCTTTGAACACATAAATTTTCATGTATTTCATTATAAACCTATTTCCAATTCCATTTCATATCATTCAATTTTCAACTATATTTCAGAGAACATTTTCAGCTGCTTGAACATGAATCTATCAGTAAAACAAATATAAGAAATCACTGGCCAAAAAAGAACTAGAAATTCTACTGGGAGATCTTAAAAACTCATATCCTAACATGTGTTTGGATCAACCCTGGAAAATAATTGTTGTTATCGTTTCTTCACATGAAAAAACTGTGATTATTTAATTGATGACGGCTCAAAAATTTTGCTTATAACAAATAATGCAAGACATCATTGGGAAATTAGATGACTACTTGCTAGTTTCTCTCTCCCCTATACTTCGAAACTACGGTGATAGGTTCATAGCACAACTGATCGCAAAATAGAGAGAGAGAGCCAGAGAGAGAGAGAGATTTTGAGAGCTACAAAGAGTAGACCTTGCGGATGATAAAAACTGACGACAATTGAGCCATGATAGAGAAAGACACTTTCATCGTGAAGCTCGAAAGCCGAAAAGCTCACCACCCCCCTTTCCCATGCCAAAGAAAACAACACTTTTAGCTCAAAAACAAAAGACTCAAACAGTTGTGAAATGACACAAAGTTGAGGTTCATTTTGCTGAAAATGGCGTTTTGTCTCCCCTAAATTCTCTCTCGATCTTTTCTCATTAGCTAAACTCTTTCTTTTATCTAAACATGCAACAGACTTCGATAACTCTTTAAACCTTTATTTATTTATTATTATTATTATTATTTTTGCTTCTGATAGTTACGTGAGCCAGTTTTCTTGGTTTCTTAGGCTTGAGAGAAAGTTGGATTTTTGCTTTTTCAACCTCCATTTTTTTTCCTTTTTTTCCTTGACATTTTCTATAGTGGCAAAAGCAGTTGCTTTACCGAGCATGAGCATAGGTGTTTTAGTTTATGATTTAACTTTTTAACAGTTTCATCTTATATTAAAAACAGTTCTATATACTGCATTGTAAATTTTTAACGTAGACAATTATATATTGTATCGTTAAAATTTCAATTTGACAATTAAATCACCATACTCTATCAATAAAATAAAATTGTCGTTCTTAGGTGAGAATTCTCTTGTTTTTTTCCACGTTCTGGGAAGACAAAAGAGACGTTCTTTTTGTACCAACTTTTAGAAAAGTGGCCAACAGCCAAACTCGATAATGCAAGATTAATAGCGGAAAATTTGAATTTTTAACAACGTGAGGGGATTAAAATATTGGTGATTATGGAGAATTAGTTACGTTTGGACAAATGGCCGTCATGAGTTGGTCCCTAATTAAGCTAGGATAAACCTGCTAGAAAAAGTAAATAAAAAAAGTTTATTCTCTTTAGATTAAAAAAATAGCATGTCTTTACCAAAGTGCACTAACCCAATAGCTTGATTTTGACTGGGGGCATTAAATATTGCCTGCCTTGGCTATAAAGGGCTTTGCATAATTTTCCTCGTGTAATTAAATGACATGTGTGAATTCTTCAAGTGGCTGTCAATATTGTATATATCAAGAATGAAAAATGATAAAAAGTCAACTTTAATTTATTAATTTATAAGTTGTGTTTTTATTGACAAATATTTAAAAGATTGTTGAGTCAATAAATTATGTCTACTATTATATTAATAACAATTCAATAGTTGGTATAAAAAGAGATATATTAGAGTTAATATCCTTAATATCACTCATAAAAAATTAGACACTAATAATTGTGACAAATATGCAATTTTCAAGATACTAAAATATAGCGGTATTATTTATAACCAAACACTAATTTTACACCTAACTCTAATACAAAGTTATGTAGAGTTCTAATCTCCTTACCCAAATTAAAAAAAAAAAAAAGAAGAGACTTTTAGGCTGAAAGAAAGAAATTATGAGTGAAATAGAGTTACATAACTTAAATTGTTAGGTGAAAAAACTAAAGAAGAAGTGGAAGACCTTTCATTATTTATATGTTCATTTGGTATGAATTCTCTTCTCTAATCGTCTTCATATTCCCTTCTGTTGGGAAACATCAAGGTTACACTCAGTGGAAGTTAAGTTCTTTTAGAATCTGTAAACAAAAGGGATGAGAAATCCCTTGTCTTACAAGCAAGCCCCTTTCTCTCTCTCTCTCTCTCTCTAAAGAGCTTTTCTAATTGACATATTAATTAAATACATGTATTAGTCAGTAATTACACTGAAACTATTTGTAAAATTGTGTTTGTACTTAGTTTGAAATTTAATAAATAATGAATACTCCTAAACCTTTAAAAGGTCATGACACTATTAGTCTCTGAAAACATTGATTACTATGTTCTTAAAACAAAACAAGATTTTTCCTTCTATTATTTAGGTAGCAGTTTCTGAAACGCATGAAAGAGAATTTTAAAATTTGCAAATATAAAATAGTAAAGATCAAATAAGAGAATACCTTAATCTTGTACTCAGAATTTGGTAATGTCACCAAACATGTATTCCCTAGATTAGAAACTATGGTTTTGTTTTCTAACTTTGATTATTTGGAACAATTATTGTACATTTAATCTGATTTTTATTACAGTAATTAGTCCTCCTTCGAAAATTTTTAGCTCCTTCGCTTTTCCTACAGATCCCGTCGGTCCTCTCCCTTCTCTCACTTTTCCGTCCTACTCGCTAAACAAGTTCTTATTATGTGCTTCAAGAAGAACGTTCTCACTTTTCCATTAGTAACTTTCACCATCATGAAATCATCTACTTTTAGTAGTGAACTTTTAGTATGAAAGAATTACCAATATGAAAGAACTCTAAATCTTCAAGAACAACTTTAAAATGAAATAATTACTTCATATTGATCAGTTGGTGAAGCAATAGAAGAACTTTTTAGCTTGGAATTCTTGATTGATTTTGAAGTCTTAGTTCTCCTAATCAATTATGAAATATGTTAAGGTTGTAAATGAGGACTTCTATAGCTATGGCATCATTTCATTTCTTTCCTTTTCTTTTCTTTTCTTTTTAAGTTAAAAGTGACCCTTAGGCAAGAGGAGCTTTATCTACTTGAAAATTTTGAGAAATGAAGAGAGGAAGAAAAAAAAAAAAGCTCATATCTGTTGCCTCCCCAGTTCTTCTGCCATATGTTCTTGGCTTAAAAAGCATTAATTCAAAACGATATATCTCTAGTTTTAACAACCCAACTAATGATGATAATGATTAGGCCTTCCATCAAACAGTCTAATTATTTCAGAATCTTTATGGAAAGAGCCCTTTTGAGGCACTAATTAGGAAACCTTACCCGATTTGAGAATGACAATGTAGGCCATAAAGGAGACCTAAAAGAGCATTACTTTTCGGTAAAAAGAAGGATGTCCTTTGGAGAAAGCCAAAAAGAATTTCTAATCATCCCTTTGCCACTAGATGGCTATAAAGGTCAAATCTAATCCACAATTACTTCGTACACAAACAAACTACTACCCCCAAGTTACTTGACTACTTGACTACAACTAGTACTGATCAAAAAAAGGGAAAAAAAAATCATTTGACACAGATAAGTGAAAAAAGCTTAGGACTATGACCGGCTTTGGCTCTTCATGTGGAGCGTGCAAGTTCCTAAGGCAAAAGTGCTCTAGCGAGTGCATTTTCGCTCCTTATTTGTGCTATGACGAGCCCCCGAGCCATTGTGCTCTAGTTCATAAAGTGTTCGGTGCGAGCAATGTCTCCAAGCTGTTGTTACACTTGCCAGTGCATAAAGAAGCGACGCTGCTACAACTATCTCCTATGAAGCGCATGCTCGGATGAGAGATCCTATATATGGTTGTGTTGCTCACCTCTTTGCTCTCCAACAACAGAGAATTTCTTTCTATTCGTTTTTACTTTCAATAATTTATCAAATATTTTAGTCGAATGAAATATATATATATATATATATATATGGAACTATAATTTTGCTCTGCCTTACATACACATTGCATGCTTGCAAGAGGAGATAGAGATTCTTGGGAACCAAATTGCTAACAAACTCACAGCTAATATTGGAAGCTGTGGAATTTCTGAAGCAACAAACAATAACAACTCAAATGTCAATGGAACTGATCAAATTCTTTCGCAAAACGACGCGTTGAACTCGCAATATTATCAGAACCATGAACAGGATAGGAAATTCAACTGGAAAAAACAACAACCAATCAGGATTTGATGTCCATATGGGTGTCCAATTTCCACCTTCGGATGGTTGGGGAGAAGAGAATGGTCCTCGTCACACATTCTCGGACCCTTTAGGGAAACTTTTTGACGGGATTGAGCAAGAGAACTTTGGAAAGTAGCCCATGGTTGGATGACATTCCAATTACAGAAAGCTGTATAGGTCCAATCTGGGATTAAGAACTTTAGGCCTTTTGGTAAGTATAATTATCAGGAAAAGAGTACCTTGATAAAGCCACATGGGAATCTTCTTTTGGCTGTACAAGAGCACAAATTTTGTCCTGAAAAAGTAGTGCTAAGTAAACGCTACTCATCATGTCACGGTTGAAGGACTATTATTGGACTGTCAGATGGCAAAATCAGGTCTACTCTTCTGTCTCAGCACGCCACACTTGGATTCAATAATTAGTGCATCTTTTACCTGCCACATAATGGGGTTTTTAAGAACCATTTTGTACTGTTTATTATTGCTCTTTTTTGTGCTAGGTTTGATTTTGATATCCTAACAATAATTTTCCAACTTTCAGTTTCAATTACTTAATGCCCCTTCCTTGTGCATTATGATGGATTAATAATACTGTCAAGATTAGAAAAGAGAATAAATAATTTTATTTAGCATTTAGGCATATCTGTCCAAGGCTTCACAGAAACAAGTCAAAAATGGCGAAATCTGCCACTTTAATACATTATCCAAAGCTCTAAATAGATTTAGAAAACGGTATGTCACTCTCACTCTAATGTGAGGTCAGAGCCGGATTTTGGGTTATCATTAAATAGGTTAGTTAAAATAGACCTGTGTATATATTGAAGAAATGGCTCATTTCTTGAGTAAGAAGGATACAATATGATCTATTTATAGAACAAAGAAAGACAGCAATGAGTTGTTACACACATACAATACATGGGATAGTGCACATGGTATGGTTTGGAATGAGTTGCAAGAGTAATATGAAGAATTAGCCGGTGGCGTCAGTGCACATGGACAACCTAGATTATTCAACACTCTTCTCAAGTTAGTGCATAAATATCTTGCACGTCCAATTTGTCTAGAAAATTTTTGAATACCCGACTTGAGACGGCTTTTGTGTGAATATTTACAAGTTGATCTTCTGAACGAATTTTAGGCAACTCCACAATTTTCCCTTCTATCTTTTCTTTGATGAAAAATCTATTTTACTTGACATGCTTTTTAGGGTCATGTTGAACTGGATTGTAAGCAATATCACAAGCATCTTTATTGTCACAATACAATTGAATTGGTTGTTGAGGTGGATAGCCTAAATCTTGTAAGAGAAATTTTAGCCATAACACTACACACAATCCGGGAACGAGCAACAACATGTTGTTTCTTACTCCTCCACGTGACAATATTACCTCCAACGAAGGTGAATTAACATGAAGTAGAATATATATCATCAATTGCCCCAACCCAATCAACATCAGTATGCATGTTTATACTTTGAAAGTCTGTACTTTTGGAGAATAAAATTCCCTTTCCAGGAGCAAACTTAAGGTATCTTAGAATACACATTATTGCCTTCATATATTGTTCTCCAAGATTATGCATGTACTGGTTGACAACACTAAATGCATAAGCTAGATCTGGTCTGGTGTGAGCCAAGTACATTAGCCTTCTAATAAGTCTTTGATATCTTCCTTTGTCCACCGAAACCTGATTAGTCCTGATATATTGCTTCGTCCCTCTTCTATTGGGGTGTCAGTAGGTTGACATGCTAACATATTAGTCTCTTGTAACAAATCCAAGGCAAACTGCCTTTGAGAAAGAAAGATACCTTCCTTAGATCGAGAAACTTCAATCCTAAAAAAGTACTTCAAAGGTCTCAAATCCTTCACCTTGAATTGTCGTAATAAGTATCTTTGAAGAGCTTTCCTTTCCTTCTCATTATTTCCTGCCACTATCATGTCATCTACATACACAAATAAGGGCAATGAGTTTACCTTTATTTTCTTTAAGAATAAAGTGTGATATGAGTTGTTCTGATCATAACTATCCTTTCATTGACTTTGTAAATCTCCCAAACCAAGCTCTGGGAGATTGCTTCAATCTATACAGAGATTTCTTAAATCTACATACCTTTTAATCATGCTTTTTTGGTATTGTGTTTCCTAGTGAGACCTTCATGTACACTTCTTCATTTAAGTCTCCATGAAGAAATGTATTCTTTTCATCAAATTGATACAACGGCCACTCTAGATTTGCAGCTAAAGACAACATAACATGTATGGTGTTGGTTTTAGCTACTAGTGCAAATGTATCAATATAGTCTATTCCATAAGTATAAGTATATCCTTTTGCCACTAGCCTTGCTGTGAAACGTTCAATGGAACCGTCTGTCTTGTATTTCACAGTATAAATCCACATGCAACCAACTTGGTTCTTTCTTGGAGGAAGATTGACAAGCTCCTATGTCTCATTCTCTTGAAAGGATTTCATCTCCTTGTTTATAATAGATTTCTATCTAGGGTCATTCAAAGCATCCTGCACACTGTTAGGAATAGATACAGTAGACAATTGATTTACAAATGACTGATTTGATTTTGATAAATGATGGTTAGACACATAGAGACTCATGGGATATTTGGCTTTACTAGTGAGGTCAGGTTCACATGTGGCTTTAGGGATACCTCTATTTTGTCGTAGAGGAAGTATTTTTTTGACTAGATCTAATATTATTGTGGGAACATCCTCCACAAATGATTAACTATTTTGTGGTATGAAGGACTCGAATTCTAATGAGGATGGAATCGCTTCAACTTGTAGAATTTCTAGACAACTTTGATTGCTTGATTCATTCTCTCTTGTTTCATGGTCACACATTTCAGCTTGAGAATCATTGCCATTGTCACTTAAAGTCTGTTACCCCCATTTTGATGAATTTTAGCCTCAATAAATTGTTGACCTTCCTCGAGGGAAAAATCATAGGCGAGTGTCTAAATATTCAGTCATTATATTCCCCTTAAAATTCAGGCTCAGATGGGAAATACATCGTATCTTTATGAAAAACAACATCCATGATAGCAAACATTATCTTTGACGAATGATAGCATCGATACCCTTTTGATGCATAATGTACCCTACAAAAACACAACGTAGTGCTCGAGGAGTTAGCTTATCTTGTTTATGTAGGTATACAAATGCCACACAACTAAATACATTAGAAGGTAAATTAGGACATTTGGAGCATCAATTGCTTTATTTAAAACCTGGAAAGGGGTTTAGAAGCCAATAGAACTAGAGGGTACCCGGTTAATCAAGTATGTTGTAGAAGTAAGTGCTTCCCCTCAATAGGATAATGGCATATGAGCTTCAATCAATGATGCCCAAACAACCTCCAACAAGTGGGGATTTTTTGGTTCAACAACATCATTTTGTTGTGGTGTATCGACACAAGTAATTTGATGGATAATACCTTGTAATTCCAAATATTGTTGAAGCTCTCAACGTTTGTATTCTCCTTTATTATTGCTATACAAAGCCTGAATCCATGCATTGAACTAAGTACCAATCATTTTATGAAACCTTTGAAATATTGAGTTTACCTCATTTTTGGTCTTCATCAAGCAAACCCAAGTCATTCTACTACAATCGTCAATAAATGTAACAAACCAACGCGACCTTCCAATAGACAAAACTTTGGATGGTTCCATACATCAGAGTGCATAACTATAAAAGGAACTCGACTTTTATATAAGATTAATGGAAAAGACGTCCTATGAATTTTTGCAGTTCACAAATATTACACTTTGAACTAAAAATATCAAGGTTTGTAAATAAATTCAAAAACAATTTTTATGAGATAGCCAAATGATGCATGATTTCGACACCTATGCCATAACTAGATTTCTAATTTCTTCTTTTCCCTGAATCTATATGCTATTAAAGCTGGACCTAACTTATCAGAGTTTGTTGATGTAAAGTCCAGGTAAAACAAATTCTCTTGCCTAATACTATGACCAATCATTTGCCTTGTTTGGATGTCCTTAAATTCATAGTGATCAAGAAAAAAAATTACAACAGAAAATAAGGCAGTGGTTATTTCGAAAATAGATGAAAGACTATAATTTAATGAAGGAATAACTAATACAAAATCTAACTTTAATGTATTAGTAAGAGACAAAGATCCTTCCCCAATAAACGAGGTTGAGGTGCGATTAGCAGTGAAAACATTTTTTGTAAGGACAGCTTTAAGGGCAAAACTTGTCTAGAATGAAAGGTCAAACTTATATTTTATGGCAAAACTTGTACACAATCAATTGTCCATGTTATTAATAACAGGTATAGAAGTTTCTAAAGCCTTACCTTTTTTTTCGGAGGTTATAATTAGTGCTAACAAACTTTCAATGAGATCCGCATCTGGCTTTGTCTCAGCAATAGTGACTGTGGATCCCTGCTTGTGGTTCTTTCTTTGAGTATCCCACCAGTCTGGATATCCTATGATTTTAAAGCATCGATCTTTAGTATGACACTTTTTTGGCAATGGATGCACTGGATATAGGACTTATAAACCGATTTCTTTTGATTATATTGAGTCGAATTAGGTTGCTTTTGAGTACCATGACTGATCTATCAGTGTCTTCAGCTTTCTCCTTTAGAGTGATCCTTGGTATGGCCTCTCGTCAAATTAGAGAGTAACACTCCTCCAAATCAAAAATGGTGTCTTTTCGTAGAATCTCTCCACAAACTTGATTGAACCCTTTGTATAACCCAACAAGAAAGATATATACTCTTAGTCTTTCAATAGACTTTTTATACAATGTAACATCATTGGGATCATGCATAGCTACCTTATCACGATGATCAAGTTCTCAAGATGTTTCTGTCAAAGTTTTTGTTCTCCAGCAACTGCTTCAACCAATACTTAAAAATCAGAATTTTCAACTCAAAATCAAAGAATGTTCTCCCATCTAGTATGCCTTCTAATTACATATAATTCATAAACTTGTTCTTCTCTGTCGTATTAGTCAAATTCAGAAAATTAACTGATAATAAGATAATGAAAACCTCAGGCAATGGCTATGGGCCCTCTAAAAAGTATCACTACAGTTGGAGGGTCTAATAAGAGTCGATAAAATAATTATAAAACGTTTTTAGTAATAAAAAATCCAATATGATTAAATTGAAAATTTTGTTAGAGCAAAAGGGTGATATCAAAATTTTGTTAAAGATAGTAATTAGAGATTTAGCTTTATTTTACTAATGCCATGGTCGCTCTTAACATTAATATCAAGGTCCAAATTTAAATCCCCTCTGAGAATATAATAATAATAGTTATTATTATTACTATTATTATTATTATTATTATTAAAGAAAGAAGTTCGAAGTTGCATGATCCTTTTCTTTGGAGATGTGTATTGAATCACACTTTTCTTGAGGAAATTACGTGGCATTTTACTTTTTTACTACACTATTATGTTCTATCATATATTTTTTTTCCTTTTATTCATACCACTTTTTAAAACCAAAAAGGCCAAAATATATTTAGATAACATTTGTTTGTCTAATCCTAATCCAAAATACTTAATCAATTGTGTCTTTACACTCGTTAGAAATGGTATGTTTTAAATTTACTCATAAAAGCAATAGGGTTGAAAAACATAGCTACAAAATTGGTATTTCTAAAATTGAACTTGTTTGATTGGACTTGGAGGGATAAATGGAGGGAGGGAGAGGACAGGAAACAGAGAGATGGAAAGAGAATTCTGTGATGCGTTTAGTTTAGTATTAATAAGATAAATGACTAAATTATGTTTTGAATTAAAATATGACTCGATTTTGTAAACAGTAAATTACACTTTCCTACCTTAAACTATTTGTTTTTTGCGTAATGAAACCTAGGGTAGATAGGAGTGGTTGTAGGTTGGGCAAGCAGTCACAAGGAGGGCTTTTGGAGGATCCCACAAGTAGGCAGTGATCGGGTATGGTGTAGCCGTGCAAAGGAGAATCTCATCATAGACGCGAGATGTCATTTTTGCGGAATGATAAGGTGAGAATTCAAAAACTGTTACGGTTCATAGTCAGGTTTGAAATACATAGAGCACATCGTTACAAGACCAAAGTTCAAGAGGAAAAAATGTAATGGCCTTTCTCTTATTTACTAGGTAGAAGAAGAGTGCAAGACACAAATATTGGTCTTTCTGCAAATTCATTGCCAAAGACACTGGTAAAATATTTTACAAAGTACAAATGGCATACACCTTGTTAGCCCGAGCATAAGCATTCTCAGTCTTATTTTTTGTGGAATGAATAATTTAATTTGGTAAAGGTTTTTTTT
>LNSY01372450.1:0-12804 GCA_002024485.1 Artocarpus camansi
TGCTTCCCTTTCGATTTAAAGCATTTTGATACCATTTCCATCTCATTTTTTGAGAAAATCCACGAGCTCTCAAGTTTAGAACTATTTAGAACTTTTAGATTTTAGGAACTTTTAGCCCTAAGATCTGCGAAACCCTAGATTTCCCTTTGAGAATTTGTTTATAGGAAAGATATCGAAAGCAATTAATATTAATTCAAGCACGATCAGTGGCGGAGACCCCTGGTTCAATAGCAAGGAAAGGGAAGTTGACGAATGGATTTGAAAGCAATCTATAATCGAATCAAGCTCAAGATGTGGTGGCGTTGGGACTAGCAGAAAGGCAGTGAATCCAACGGAGAAAAGAGATAGGCAAGCTGGTCTGTCAATTCAAATCGATCAGATCGAAGCATTTGAGAAAATAGAGTATGTCTCCCTAATAAAAAGAGTGTCATTTCTTTCAAAAAAATCTGGAGTCGGTCTTGACCGTGGGGACTTGCTAACAATTAGGTCAAAGTATAAATCCCATCCTCAGTTGAAAAATGATTGCCCTATCGGTGGAACGAGTAAAAACGAAAAACGACAACTGGTTTTGTGTATACATGAAATGGTTCGAGCTTGGGCCTTGATTGCTAATCCTATAATTTATGCTAGAGATCATCGATCAGTTTGATATCTCGATAACTCAACTTATGCCAAATAGAATTCGGCTATTGATTACCCTGATGGTGCTCATCGAAAAAGCCGAAATTGATTTTGACATCCACGACTTCCTTCGACGCTACTTCTTAAAGCCAAACAACAAAAACAAGGGCTGTTTCTACTTTGTATATCGACAGTCGAAGCAGCTTATTTCAGATTTTGTTAATGTGGACAGGCATTGGGAGGAAAGATATTTATTTACGTCGATTAATCGCGACTCGATTGAACTAACTACTCGATTTCCCTTTTTGTTCATATTTGGTCACATTGGTAAGTACTAACAGTTGTATTTATTTCAAGTAGTAATTTCAACAAATCTTTATATTGTCTTTTTGAAAATTATGAGCTGAATCACCCAGCCCCCATCAGGAAGAGGTTCCGTGCAAGACTTGATGCACTGCTCGCTCTAACATGATGTACTTAGATTGAATTCTCCAACCCTTATCGATTGAAAAGTCGTCAATTTGGAAAAGGTTTAGAGAGATCCCAACAAATATTCCTATTCAATTTTCAAAACGAATCGATTGGGTCTTTGTATGTTGCGATGCACTTCAGCGTCTGTACGGTCCATCAACATTCATTACTCCTCTCTCTAACAAACGCTCTTCTTGCAGACACTGCGCTGTTAACAATGAAGGTTATGTTACCTTCTCTCTACAACATAAGGAAAAGGAAAGCTGCAGAAAAAGCAGCGAAGAAGAAAAAGAAGACTGATGCTAGCAAGTCTTAGTCCAAGAAGAATTGGCTCCTCCAATCGTTGCATCCGACCTTCTTCTGCCACCTCCATTCGACATCCAACACCCAGTGTCGAAGAAGAGGAAAGAGGCGGAACCTTCTACTCCCGTCAAGGATGTCGACATAAGGATCGCTGACAAGACCCTCGACGTCTCAGAAAATGTCAGCATCCTTCAAGACAAGGAGGTGACATTGAGGGCGTCAAGAATTTTTAACTTCAGGTTTCACGAAGACACCTTCGACGGGAAGTCATTTACCTAGTTGGACAACAGATCAACTTTGGCCCTTGGACAGATAAAATATCAAATCCTAATCTGAAATTTAACTAAATTTGTTTCATCGATTCATACTAAACCATTCCATTATATAGGCCCTACAGCTTCACAACATTTTTATGAATAAGGTCACTTACAAATATGAGTAGGTAATCCTAAGATACCAAGAGCTTGAAGAAAAACTTGGGAAGGCTGAGTCCAAAAGGGACGACAAAGAGAAAAAGCTGGACAATACGATCGATGCCCTAACTAGGTCGAACAAGAAAGTCCTCAACTTAAGTAGCAGGCTTGGCCTAGAAGAGGAGAAGGTTACCAACCTAATGAAGACAATGGAGGCTAAGGACAAAGATATCGAAGACATCAAGGAATAGCTGCTTGTTGTTTATGGAACTTCCTCCTTCAAAGCAAGACTTAAGACTTTGAAGGAATTCAAGTTAGGTAAGCCTAGCAGTCTAGCCATCGATAAAGAGACTACAGAGCTGGAGGAGCTGCTGTCTTTTAGAGATTGGTATGATTATTTTGTAATATTTAAACAATTTACACTTTTGTTCAAACAATTTGTACTAAACAACTTTTACTATTTTAAGTGTCAAATCTCATTTAATCTTGCATGAGTTCAACTTTGGATCAGTCAAATTCTAGCATAAATTTAAATCGAATGATAACTGTTCAAATTAAACTTAAGACTTGGCATAAAATTTAAACCAATGAGATGGTTTAACATGCATTAAGCAAATGTCAATTCAAAAGTGAGGTCGAATACTAAAGCCATAAAGTCAATGGACCAATCATTTACTAATAGGAATCTATGACAATGGCGAGCCATGGGGGTAGTATACGATGGAGTTCAAAATAATTGATCGTGCCACAAACTGAATGGTAAATAATTGAGCCATGATGATGGCGTTTTGAGATCAAACTTGAAACAAGTTGGTCAAGTCTTACGTTGGGATTGAGCCATGATGATGGCAATCAATAGATCGAACTTGGGACGAGTTGATCGAGTCCATAGTTAGGACTGGGCCATGAAGATGGCAATCAAAGATCAAACTCAGGGTGAGTTGATCGAGTCCAGAGTTAGGACTAGGCCATAAGGATGGCAATCAAAGATC
This sequence comes from Artocarpus camansi, assembly GCA_002024485.1. Classification (NCBI taxonomy): domain Eukaryota; kingdom Viridiplantae; phylum Streptophyta; class Magnoliopsida; order Rosales; family Moraceae; genus Artocarpus; species Artocarpus camansi. Next base: position 2,801 of record LNSY01372450.1, read on the forward strand.
GAATGCAGGGCGAGTTGATCGAGCCCAGAGTTGGGACTTGGGCTTGAAGAGGGAATCATAGATCGAACTCAGATCGAGTTGATCTAGCCTAGAGTTAGGTCTTGGCCATCAAGATGGCGATCAAAGATCTAACTCAAGGCAAGTTGATCGAGCCTAAGTTAGGACTTGGCCATGAAGATGGCAATCATAGATTGAACTCGGACTGAGTTAATCAAGCCCATAGTTGGGACTTGATCATGAAGATAACGATCAAAGATCAAACATGGGCCAAGTTGATATAGGCCAAAGTTGGTACTTGGCCATGAAAATGGCGATCATAGATCGAACTCGAGCCGAGTTTATCGAGTCCAAAGATAGGACTTGGCCATGAAGATGGCGATCATAGATCAAACTCGAGGTTCGTTGATCAAGCCTAGAGTTGGGACTTAGCCATGAAGATGGCAATCATAGATTGAACTCGGACCAAGTTGATCGAGCTTAGAGTTAGGACTTTGCCATATAGATGGCGATTAAAGATAGAACTCGGGGCGAGTTGATTAAGTCCAGAGTTGGGACTTGGCCATAAAGATGGCGGTCATAGATTGAACTCGGGTTGAGTTGATCGAGTCCAAAGTTAAGACTTAGCCATGAAAATGGCAGTCATAGATCAAAATCGGGCCGAGTTGATTGAGTCTGGACTTAGAACTTGGCCATGAAGATGGCGTTCATAGATCAAACTCGTGGCGAGTTGATAAAGTTCGGAGTAGGGATTGAGCCATGATGACGGTAATGTAGGATCGAACACTAGGCGAGTTGATCGAGGGTTGTCATGACAATGCAACACTTAATCAAATCCGAATGCATTAATCAAGAAACTTGACAATAAACCTAAGAAAATAATATTTAAGGTAATAAAGCAGCTGTACTAGTTGATAATTCACAAGCTACCCACATACCTATGTGTAGGGATCAAGCTGAATGTAGTTCATTTAAGTTGTACAAAAAAATGAAAAATCTGAAATATATATATATATATATGGTTTGAGTCAGGCGTAGTGCTTCCGCAAGTGGTGTCAATTCTAGCTTTTGCTTATGATGGAACCATCAAGTTTCTCCAATTTGCAGACCCTATCTCAAACGACAACTCGAATTCGGTAAGGGCATTCCTAAATGGCTGCAACTTTCTAGCATAGGCTTTTTTTATATTCTAGAAAACTTTCCTGAGTATGAGCTCGCCTTCATTGAACTTCCTAACCTTCAGCTTTTGATTATAGTACATGACGATTGCTTGTTGGTAGCATTTGAAGCGATAAATTACACTATCCCTCTTTTCATTTATCAGATCCAATGCGTTCCGCATCATTTCTTCATTTTTTGCCTTATTTAGGAGCGAATAGTCGACTCTAAGATCATGAGCGACTACCTCTGCAGTAATGACCACCTCTATTCCGTACATAAGAGAAAATGGGGACTTGTTAGTCGCCTTTCTTGAAATCATTCGATAGGCCCATAGCACCATAGGAAGTTCCTCAACCTAACACCCTTTCTTGGCCTCTAATTTCTTCTTCGGGTTCTTCATCATCATCTTGTTCGTCGCTTGTACTTGCCCATTCCCCTATGGGTACCTTGGAGTGGAAAAGCTTAAAACAATATGCCAGTCGTGGCAGAACTTCTTAAAGGATACAGAAATGAATTGAGAGCCGTTGTTGATGACAATCTCCCTCGGCACTCTAAATCGACAAATAATATTTCTCCAAATGAATCTTTTGACATCTCACTCTTTAACATCTGCAAAAGCTTCTGCTTCGACCAATTTGGAGAAATAAGCTATAAGGACGTGAAGATACTTGACTTAACCAGGGGTAGGAGGGAATGGTTTGACGACGTCTATTGAGTACTTCATGAAGGGGTACAGTGAAATAATCAAATAGAGTTCCTTAGTAGGTTGATGAATGGTAGGTGCACGTCTTTGGTAGCTGTCACACTTCTTAACAAAGTTTTCACAATCGCTTTGCATGGTTGGCAAGTAGGAGCGTTACCTCTTAATTTTGTTGCACAAGGATCTCCCCCATGAATGGTTGCCACACACGAACCCTCATACACTTCTCAGATAACCTTCTCGACCTCGTCTTCCCCTAGGCAACAAAGATAAGGACCTGTGAAGGAACGCCTGTAGAGCTTCCCATTGATCAAGTAGTACCTTACAGCTTGAACTTTGATTTTTCTCGCAAACCTGTCTGTCATCAAGTAGCCATCCTTCACGTATGTACATTTCAATGGGACTTTGCCAATTATAATTTGCTCATTCGACCAATTCGATGTTGGGCTCGTTGATGCACTCCAAGGGTATAATTCTTCTCTTGTTAACTTTGACTAAAGATCCCAAACTAGCGAGCACATCTGCTCTGTAGTTTTGTTCTCATAAGACGTGCTTTACCTCAAAGTGATCGAATTGAGCCTTGAGCTTGTTTACCAGCTTCAGATAAGAGAGCATCTTTTCATCACACGCTTCGTAGTCGTCGGTTATTTGATTAACGATTAGAGTAAAATCACTCTTCACAACAAGCTCAGTAGCTTCAAGTGTCGAAGCTAGCCTTAAGCCAGCGATTATTGCTCCGTATTCAACTTCATTATTCGTAGCTTTAAACTCCAGTCGAAAACCCTGTTCGAAATCTTTGCCAATTGGTGATTTCAACAACACTATCACTCCTCATCTTTTTCATTGATAAACCCATCAACCTACATGATCCATTTCTTTGGTCCCTTAATGTTTGGCTTGTATGTCAACTCGGCAACAAAATCTATGAGCACTTGTGCCTTCAATGTTGTCCGAAGGCTGTACTCGATGTCAAATTCTATCAACTCGATGGCCTATTTTGCCAACCTTCTAGACACGTCAGGTTTATGAAGAATGGCTCACATTGGGTACGTCGATAACACTACGATTGTATGACCCTAAAAGTATGGGCGGAGCTTTCGAGCTGACATAATGAGTGCTAGGGCAAGCTTTTCTGAAACATAGTATGGTTGACGAAGAAGACATGCTTCTAAATTACATCCTCTTTTTTAACTAATGCCGAACTTACTATGATTTCTGAAACTGCCAAGTATAGATAAAGTGGCTCCCCGTCTTTAGGCTTCGTCAGAATTGACAATGTGGACAAGTATCTCTTTAAATCTCAAAATGCTTCCTCGCATCGTACATTCCACTCGAGTTTTGTATTTTTCTTAAGTAGCTGAAAAAACAGAAAGCATTTATCTGACGATCGGGCTATGAATCGACTTAGTACAGCAACTCATCCGATGAGCTTTTGGATCTCGCACTTGCTTCTTGGAGATAGCATTAACTGGAAAGCTTTGATCTGGTTCGGGTTCGCTTTGATTTCTCGATTTGTAACGAGGTATCCCAGGAACATTCCGCTTGCTACTCCAAACATGCATTTCTCTATATTCAACTTCATATTGTACTTTCGGAGAACGTCGAAGCATTCTTGCAAATGTTTCGCTGTTCCGTTGTTCGAAAATCATGTTGACTGGTAAGGAGCTCATTCGTTCTTCAGTCTGAAATGCATGACTTTGAAATAGAAAATCCCTTGTTCGGTGATGAAAGCAGTATTCTCTTGGTCCCTTGGATGAAAGAAGATTTGGTTGTAGCCAGAAAAAACATCGAGAAATGTCAGGACTTTGTGGCCAACGTAATACGATCAATGTGCGACAACAGATAGTTATCCTTAGGGTAAGCTTTCTTTAAGTCAGTGAAATAAGCGCATATTTGCCACTTCCCATTCTTCTTTCTCACAATTACTACATTTGCAAGCTAGTTTAGGTATTGCATAAGATGAATGAACCCAGGTTCAAGCAATTTTCTCACTTCGCCTTTTACAATGTATTTAGCTCAATTCCAAGCCTCCTCTTTTTTTGTCGCATAGGTCAATGATTGGGATCGACATTAAGTCGATGAGAGATTATGCTTAAATCAATTTTAGGCATATCTGCCTAAAAACATGAGGAACAATCATTGTTAGCGTTCAACAAATCAATTATTGCAGATTTTACCTTGGCGTCAAGTTGTGACCCAATTTTCATGGTTCGACGCTTATCTTCTGAATCGATTTGGACTTTATCAAGTTATTCTAACACTGATTTGGCGTAATCCTAATTACTCGATCCGTTCATCGATTGTGTCTTAATTGTTATAAAGCCGCCTTCTGCTTCATAGCTATATCATAACAGCTCCTTGCTGCTTCCTGACTTCCAAGTATTTCCCTAACTCTTCACTTCATCAGGAACTAGATCCACTAGTGGTAGGTTGATGGGACTGTCCTCATCGCATGCATCCAAGGTCTCCCAAGGATAATAATGTATCCCAAAGGACAATTCATAACAAGAAAGCTCATCATCGTGTTCTCATCTGTAGCGTAGATAGGAAGTTTAATCTTTCCAATAGCCACACTGGCCTCGCCATTGAATCCTACTAAAAATGTAGCGTACTTCTCGATCTCTTCTTTGCTGATTTACATCTCTTTCAACGTTAAGAGGAACAAAATGTTGGCAGAACTTTCATTGTCAACTAATATTTTCCTAATTTTGCAATTCGCGATGTTCAGTTTAATTACTAAGGCATTATCATGTAGACTATCGAGCCCGAAAGACTCATCACTTTTGAATGAAAATGTGTTTTTGCCTTTTTATCAGTAATGGTACTAGTACTCGCTTGACATGTTCTTATCTGGTGAGCCTTTATTTGATTAGCTGAATTTCCACTGAAAATTGAGCCCCTAGAAATGGCTACAATCACTTTCCTCACTGGCAGTGGTGAAGGTGTCTTCTTCTAAGCTCGACGATCCTTCTGTCTGTCTCACTCTCGATTGAGCCCATAAACTTTTCTTCCTCTTTCAGACAAGTACTCCCTAATTGTGAGCAGTTCTACGATTTCAAATTGCAAAGCTTTGTAGTTGACTGTTAAATACCCTGTGTCTCGGTGGAACTCGCAGTGCTTTGCCTGGTTGCAGGTATGACTCAGGGCCATCTAACATAATCTTTCCCTTTAAACTATACAACTAGTTCTGCTAAAGATAAGCTTTTATTTTGGTGGCAACAGCGGCCTACTCCTAATCCATGGCTTCTCTTCCTTTTTTCTCCATTCCCTTATAGATGTTGTCCTTGTTTGTCTTTTTCCATCCATTTGCTATTTTTGTTGCCTCTTACCCCACTTGGTCAGATCTCGGCTTCTGGCAAGCTCTCGTTCGCATCTCTCGTTCTCTTCTTTTAGATCGATCCATACTTTTGCTCTATTCAAAGCTTTCTGGATGGTCTAAGGATAATCGGAGCATATAATGTTCTTGAAAGAGGACTTATGCAAAAGTCTTTTCTTCAACGCTTCCTAAGATGTTCCATCTTCCAAACTTGAAATCTCAGAAAGTGTTTTGCTAAACCTCTTAATGTACGTTCGAAGAGATTCTCCTAAGCCTTGTACGATCGACCAAGGTCCTTAGTCGTTTTGCCAATTTTTATGTGCACGGAGCAAGCTTTGACGAATGAATCTGCCAATCCTTAAAGCTGTCAATTGATCCGATAGGTAGGTTACTGAACCATTGAAGCATTAGGCCCTTGAGGCTCTACGCGATAAGTTTGTACATCATCTCGTCAATGATCGAATTCGGGATGCTGGTTGCACTGACTACATTCTTGTACTACTGAAGGTGATCCTTAGGATCATAAGTTTCATTGAAGCAAACGAACACAAGATTTCCATATTTTGAAGGGACAACTGAAGTAATCCTCCTCATGAATAGTGTTTCTCATATGTTCTTCGAGATGTAATCTAGTGTTAGGGTTTTGCTCGTTGTCTTTGAAACCTTTTGGTCAATCTTCATAATCATCAGTTTGGGCTGATTAAACCCATCGAATGTATACTTAAGAAATAAACCTGAGCACAAACCTTAAATAATTCCATGTTATTTGAATACACCGATCGAACAGATTAATCTAATTGACGCCCGAAACCTGTTTGTACATGTTCCTACACAAAACAAATTAATCGTTTCGTCCTATTCAACTTGTTCTAATAACAATAACGGGACGTCATTTTAGAAATGTAGATAATTTAGACCTGACCAAATTATACCCCAACAGTAACATTCATGGTAAATTAGTAGATTAATAGATGTAATAATAAATAAACAAACAAATCAATGTTTTTAAAAAATGTAATTACTGTATAGAATATAATTTTAATAGATTGCTGTGTGTATATAAGATGTTTAAATTAGAATTTTATTTTATTACGAAAATATTTTATGCCTAAAACTTCCATAAAAAATAAAAACAAAAAAAGGTAAAAGAAATAAGAATATTAAAATAATGAAAAAAATGATAGAGTGCAATAAATAAATTCAATTATTTCAAAATTATAAGAAGTGTATTTTAAAAGTAGGTGCGAAGAGATTCAAAAAAAGTGCAACTAAAACCACCCTTTTTATAATGACTTGCATTTTTCTCCTTTGTTGTCGTTCTCAAATATTAAACATCCGTGTTTTGTTTGCTGTCGTTTTTATTCTCCGTCGTGGTCATTATTGCTTGTCCTCTTCTATTTTCGTTCCACCGTCGTTCGTTTTGCAGTTTGTTGTCGTTTCGTTGTCCCGCGTGTTTGAATTTAACTCCATTTTAAACAAAAGATGAGTCAGCAATCTTTCGTTAATATTTTCATGTATCATGGGATGCCTCCCCTACTTATTCATCATCTCATCCAAATTTAACAATCTAACAATATAAATATGAACAAAATACTCAAAATACCTGAGCAATTGAGGGACAATCAGAATTTAATTGGAGGATAACCAATGAGACAACAAAACAGCAGATCCTAACTAACTACTCCCCTCACCGAAGATACATTATAGAGGTACCTGAATTGGTGAGACAATGTCAACCACATGGCAACACAAAGGGGGTAATATGTAATTGTAAATACCCAACAGCAAAACCGTAAAAGGGAAAACGACAAAGTTAAGAGTTAACCTAGATAATTCCACTGAAACTGCGAAACCAACCAGAACTAAGCTTCAAGTTAAACTAATTTTGCTGAACTTATTGTTATTATTATCATAATTACTCCAGATGCAAAACATACAAAGTTACTGTCAAGTAAGGACTAGGAAGCACACTTGATACACAAATCGGACTTCTTATCCCATGGTCTGACCAGCTTTGTTTTCGGCTTAAACTGTTTCGGTGACCCTAAACGCATAGATTAGAAAACAAGAAAAAAAAAAAAGAATAATCGGCAATAATAGGAAGAATGTACAAGAAGTGGGGGAGAAAAAAGCAGCAGGAACCAAAATATTAAGAAACAATTGCTTCATCAGTATATTGAGCACTGAGCCTTGTGCTCCGTGCGCTGCAGCCTACAAATTGCCGCCACTCCATGATAGAATTATCAGTCCCAACTTGATGTCATATAGTGACATCAAGTTGTAATTCTATAGCATGCTTCAAAGACCAAAGACTTGTTCCCTGCTATGATTTCTTTTATCTTTTATCCTTTTTTTTTTAAGTTTAACTCTGGGATACTAAACACCAAACCTGATAATTATAGTTAACACGCCCAGTAAATTGCAAGATATAATGAAAATAAACAACTAACTAAGTTTCCAGCAAGCCATGAGATATGCGGTCAGCGTTAGCAGGTGAAGTCATAAAAATTAATTTCTCCGGGCAATGCGCTTTACATGCCCTAAAAAGCTGTAAAGACAACAAAGGAAGACATAATACAGTCAGATTCAGTGAATGACTTGCTCGAAAGTTGAAAGTACTCTATATAACTAATTGTTTGTCGACACCTGAACACCTCCGAAAAACCAGAAGCTCCATTCTTTCCTACCCCCATATCTCAGACCTCACAACAACAAAACAAAACTCAAGACAGTTTTGACAGTCTGCCAATCTCCTAGCAGTTCAAACCACCACCTTCAATGATTTTCAACACATCCATACAAGCAATGCCAGATATTGTTGACAAGAATAAATCAGCAATCACTTTCCCAGACATAACACAATTAATTATCAGTATAAAAGTGGTGCTTGCTAAGCCACAAATCAAGAACCACAAAAGTTAATTTACTACATTCAGCAGCAAAACAAATTCAGCATTCAGAGAGCCGAAAAGCATAAAAGAGAACTCGGAGTAAAATAAAAAGAGAGGCAAAAAATCTAAAAGCTCGGATTAAAGACATGGACTAAAGACGTCTGTTAACCTTGGCCAAAATTACTACATCAATTGCAGCTGACAACAGGATCCTCACAGTAGAAAGAAAAAGTTCCTTAAAGGCACAGACAATTTAAAGTTTTAAAGCTGCATAAACGAAATATCTAAAGCCCAGAATGTTACCAATCTACAGAAAGGAAAACGCCAAAAAAGGGTCAGCTTCACTGCTTTTCCTCTCTTTCTCTATTCCATTGCTCAATTCTGGCACGGCGTTCCTCACTCCCTTCCCTGGCTGGAGGACTTCTACTCCGCCTTGGACTGTGCCTTCTTCTTCCACTGTCTCTGTCTCTTTCTCGGTCATACCTACACCATAGAGAAAGCACATAATGCACCACAGACTCCCCTAAAAGCTTTAAAGCCTTGTTTGAATTAAAAAAAAAAAAAAAATTGCTCCCTCCCAATTTAGGAAAAAAAAAATTGTAAGCTGAACTTATCAGCCTGGTTGGGTTATGTTTCAAATTACTTTGGTACGAGATAAATTGATAATCGTACAAATAAAATCTTTTCGTTGCATCTCTATACTGATTTCTATTTCCTTTCCTTTCTTTCATACCATCCATGATAGAACCATGAGAGGACCTCTCTACCTTCACCTCTATGTTCTCCTCCTCTAATTCATTTACTTCTCACTCTACCCTTTTTGCTCCTCCCCTTACTCTCCGTTTTCCCGCCTATATGACTATATCATACACCTTTTCCTTTCTTTTTCTTTTTTTTTCCACCTCGTCAGACACAGCGTTTAAATTGGTTATTTAGTTCTTCTTGGTGTTTCATATAACTTGTTAAGCAGTCCTCTAATCAGTCGCATTTGGAGTAACAACTCTAAATAAGTTTCTAACAAATTACAATCCGTACGAACGAGAAAATTGAAGTCATGCATACCTATCGTACCGGTCCCTGCTTCCGCGATAATCACGGTCCCGATAATCCCTCTCACGCCGATCGTAATCCCTCCGGTGATGACGCGGCGGGCTCAAGCTCCTGCTCCGGCTGCGGCTACCCCTGTAGCCGCGGTACCTCCCAAAGAGTTTCCGGCGCAACTCCCTCCCGATCAGCTTCACATGCATAAAATTGCAGTATCCGCCTCGGTTGCAGTTGTTCTCCTCGAACTGGCGGCAGGTGGCCTCACGGAAGTCCGTGACGGGAGAGAAGTCGGCGATGATTGGGCGTCCGTTGTAGAACCGGCCCTGGAGAGCCTGTAAGGCGGCGGCGGCCTGGTCCTCCTCCTTGAACTGGACATAGACGTTGCCAATCATGTGGTCGGCGAGATTGTCACAGATGTTGAGGCTCTCGATCTCACCGAACTTGCAAAGCTCCTCAAAGATGTCCTCGTAGAAGTCCTCGAAGTGCTCCTGGATTTTGCGCGGGTCGATCGGTTGGCCCTGAGCGTCCACGCCGGGGGTGATCATGTCCGGCCTCTGGTACATGTTGGACAGAAGCAGCGTCGGTGAAATCGTCGGCCGGTTGTGGAGGCGGGAGCAGCGGTCGCCGTGGCGGCAGGCGCCGATCTTGAAGTAGAAGGGGCAGTTCACCCGGTCCTTCTCGGTGCCGAAGATCGAAGCCAAGTGCTCCGCCATGTATTAGCAGTCGTCGTGTCGCTCGCTTCTACTTGTTCTCTCGATTCTCTCTGGGCTTACGGTTTTGAAATTGGGGGAGTTGAAACCCTAAGTTTGCAGTAAAACCTAATTCTAGAGGGATTGCAAGGGAAGACGCCCACCGAGGAGAGAAAATCGGAAAGAAACGGCGAAAATCCCACGAC
>LNSY01372479.1:0-11876 GCA_002024485.1 Artocarpus camansi
TCATATTTATTTAATATATTAGCCCATATATTGGATTTAGATCTAACATTTCGTACAAAAAAAAATTATAATGGATCAACAATCATATTTTGATAGCCTAGCTATATACTTCTAAAAATATGTTATGACAATCTATTAATAGTTGTAAAAATTCTTAAAGGGTTTAAAAGCTCTGAAATATATAATTTAAAATTACACACTTTATTATTAAGATTACAAAAATCTTCATTTAAATAGATGCAAATCTACGTGTAAATGGTGCCACTCTACTTTTACAATATAAAAATAGAAGTGCTAGCAAATTATTTTCTCTATTTTTTTCATAATAAGCTCAAATATTCAGGATTTGTTGTTGTTATTTACTTGATAACTATATTTTGAGGAGAAAATAAAATAATTTTATCATAAATTTCAATATAGTTTTTGTATATTATCTCGATATATTTTATTTGAAACCCAAAAGTATGAGATACAATTTGAATTAGTTGGAATGAGAAGAATTCAACTTTAAGGTGCAAAATATTTTATTCTCATTTGGATTTGAGTTTCGTTTGCGCTAATAATTCTACCAATTGGAAAACGAATTTAGTAAATAAGGTCTAAAGAGCAATAGTTGAAATATTAGAAAATTGTTAAAGGTTACTAGTTCATATAGTTCCTTGTAATGTATCTTAAATTTAAAATAAATAAATAACATGCAGGGCCTCAGATATTTTTTGTCAATTCAATTGTCATTGAGAAAAGCATGAATATTAATATGAGGAAGACATAAATCGACTTTAAGGTGCAAAATATTTTATTCTCATTCGGATTTGAGTTTCTTTTGCAGTAATAATTCTACCAATTGGAAAACAAATTTAGTAAATAAGGTCTAAAAAGCAATAGTTGAAATATTAGAAAATTGTTAAAGGTTACTGGTTCGTATAGTTCCTTTTAATGTATCTTGAATTTAAAATAAATAAACAACATGCAGGGCCTCAGATATTTTTGTCAATTCAATTGTTATTGAGAAAAGCATGAATATTGATATAAGAAAGACATAAATGCACACTATACTATTTTTCTTTAGTCAAGATTTTTTTCCCTAGGTTTTCATGACAATATTTTTAATGTTAGGATATATACCCTTAAAGCATGGGATGTTTTGTAAAGGACAGATTAATAAATAAATAAACAAATAAAGAAATTTTTTTCATATTTGTGTGCATGTATTTTTTGAATAATTTGAATATCATTAAAATTTTATAATTATCTATGTTACTTTAAATAATATATTTATGTGTTATATACAAGAGAATAATATTTAAAGATGATAATTAAAATGATCAATAATATACAATTAATTATTCAATTAAACTGTGGAATATTTAATTAGTATATGTCATTTTCAATAAAAATGTAATAGTCTTATGTGAACCATTAACATAGTAAGTCATTAGATGATTGCACTGTACATAATGAGATTACATAAGACCGAGATATGATATGATATGGAAAGCTAAAAGATTTCTGTTAAAATATAGCAAGTTCTAATAATATCGATTGATAGTCATAAATAAGAAGATTTTAATCCTAAGTTATTAGGATACTCCTATTTATAGAATTATGTCTTTTCATTTTTTAGTATGAATTTAAGAATCTAATCCTATCCCTTGTAATTTTGAAGGTATAATGATGAAACATATAGCCGGGAATGTTAATATAAGAAGATAGAATCCATTTCTTCTATAACAAGAAGCAGATAAATAAATCTCTTGAGTATTGATTTAGGCCTTGAATAACATAAGCACTCAATTTATGAATTATTCATTAGATAATCAATAGCACTCACGGATAAATAAGTAATGAGAGAAGTTAACAGATTTTACCTAACTCTAATTATAAATCATTTAAAGAAGATCAATTTATACATAATGGCTATATCAAATGGTCGACTCATAAATATGAGTAATTATATCAATAATTTCAAAAATACAAATCCAAGTTTTAGTGGAGTATCATTGGAATTAAGAAAAGAGTAATATATAATTAAAGAGTTTAATTAATATATTGGTTTGATTGTAGCTTAGAATTATAAGTACAATATTAGTCCTCCCACCATGTGAACATTGTTAGGACAAGTGAAATTATTGGTTTAATTAGTTAATTTAGAATTATAGAATTCAAAATAATATATCGCTCAAAACAAATTAATTATGAAGTAATAAATAACTATTAACTAATAGTATTATATGATAATAATTAATGTTAGAAGGCACATAATGGGTGGCGTATTTTATAATAGGGAAGGATTCCCTATATAGAGCAAGACTTGTTCTCCAAATTTTCTTTTTCCAAAAGTTTCTAATTTTGAATAATATGATCAAATTCAAAATTGGAAATTTAAATTTGAAAACAAATCAGATTGGGTAACAAGTAGAGTTTTCTCTCTTCTTCTCTCTTCATTGGCGCCACACAAACAAATATGAAAAGGGAAAATATCTCTTTTATTTTAATTAATTATGTGATATTTAAAATTAAAAATAAAGAAAGCTTCCAAAATCAATTGGGTCTCTAATTCTCTATAAATAAATATTTTATCTATTCATTCAACACACAATTAAAAGTCTCGGTCAGATTGCAAAAACTTTGCCAGGTTCCCTACTTGTAGGCATGTAGAGAGAGAAAAAGAGAGAAGAAAAGTTCTTCGTTTTCAGCTCATGTGTTGAGATTAGTAAGAAAGAAAGTGAGCTAGTGGTCTTTAGAAATCTTAATTCCCCTCTACACCCACACATTCATCTGATCGGTGCCAAGGACTGGGCGAAGAAGACCATGGTTTCACTTAAAGAAAGTTTCCTAAAAGAAGTGTTGCATCCTCGTTGTTTCAACTGGGTAGGCATATTATATTTTGTGTGTGTATGTATATATATTAAGCATTAAATTAATATACTTTGCAGCTTGTTTTATTAAAGTTTTTTTTTTCAAGAATCTTTTTATCATACACGTGCCACCCCCTTTAACATATTTCTATAAGAGAGATTGTACTATGTCTCTCAAGTGATATAAGAACAAAGACACACATGAGATTATAAAAATACACATTTTTGATGTATTTAGAATCAACATGTAGTACCGCAGCACTAGAAATTGAGGCCATGATACTAGAAATTGGTCAAAGAACCTAGCACCTAAGTGTCCTAGTTGGCTTTCGACACCATGGTGCTAACCTAAAAAGTGTTGATATTAAACTTTGTGTGATTTAAGTTGTTTCAAACCAGTTTGCTTATTGGTTATATGCTTTCATACAAACTTGAATATCTAGTACCAATGGATATATTTGATGTAATAGTTATAACATACATAAAGAGATGCCTTTACAACAAAAAGGTATGTCTACATGTGAAAGATCACATAAGTTGATATTGGTTGCAATGGCTCATGAAATGACACCCTTGCATATTATTAATTCTCTAAAAAATATAGATTTTATATCTTGTTTTAGAACACAATACTATTACTAGATATTATGTTCAACAATTCATTGTATCTTGGGGTAATTTGACATTATAATCTGTTAGCAAACTTAGTAGTGGAAGCAAATAAAACCTTTAAGAAGAGTATTCCCATACGCCTCAAACCCTTTCATATTTTTAGATTTTCTAAACCTTCATTTCTCATTCTACCCATAAATTCTCTAATAATCTCAAAGGTTTTATTTTCTACAATGGAGGTTGAAAAAAAATATATGGCCTCTTCCATCATTCTAAATGTTCAACTCAATCAGTTTGATGGAACCAATTTCACCCAGTGGAAAGGAAAATTGTTTTTCCTTCTCACCTTCCTCAAGATCTCCTATGTTCTTGATCTAAAGTTGAATCCACTTCTGAAACCAAAGAAAGATGATTCTGATGAAGTGATGGATGCAAGAAAGAAGCATAAAGATGACAAAATGATGTGACGGGGTCACATTCTCAACACACTCTCAGATAGATTCTATGACCTCTACAACTCGATGCAATCATTGGTAGAGATATACAACTTTCTTAATTATAAATACAAGACCGAGAAGGAAGGTATAGACGAATTTCTTATCTTGAAAATTTAAAATTTATCATGGTTGATTTGAAGTCCATTCTTGATTAAATACATGAATTATAAGTCACTGTAACGAAGCTTTATGAATTAAAAGTTGATATTTTGAATCATTTCAAATCAGGGCCATTATTGCTAAATTACACTAGAATTGCAACGGTTTTAGAAAGAAAATATTTCATACGAGGGATGACATAACTCTAAAAGAGTTACATAAACATTTAAGGATCAAAGAGGAGGCAATATCTCGTAATCTTAAGGGTAAAACTCTAGACTCCTCTACAGTTAATGTTGTCAAAGTTAGTAAGTTCAAAAGAGCTTTAAAGTCAATAATGACAAGAGGTTTAAGAACTCTGCTAATGGCTAAAAGTGTTTTCCAAAAGCTGCTTCTTTTGTAGAAAGAAAAGTCATTGCCAAAATGAAGTTACAAGAAGAAAAAGGAAGAAATTAGCTCTTGCAATGCTAATGTCATTGAAGAAAAATTTGAAGAGATATGTGCAATGGTCACGTAGAAGCAAATTGACAAGATTTTCAAAACCAACATGGTTGCAACTAGGTCCTCTAATTGGGAACTTGATTACGGTGCTACAATTCATGTTTGCAATGACAAGAACTTGTTCTTATCATATATAAAGGAAATAATATGGATAAACAGTTCTCATGGGGGATCATGACGTAATGGTGGTTACCGAAAAATAAGTGGTGGAGATTAACTCTACTTCTAGGAAGAAAGTTACCTTGAACAATGTCTTCCATGTTCGCGATATAAGGAAGAATCTTGTATCTGCTAGTCTTATGTGTAAAAATAGGCTTAAGATTGTACTTGAGGGCAATACTTGTACTATATCAAAGAATGGGGCCTTTGTAGGAAAAGGCTATTCATGTGATGGCATATACAAGCTCAGTATTAGTAATAAAGATGTCATAAATTCTGTTTATATTGTTGACTCCTTTGATGTTTGGCATGCTCATTTAACACACTTAAATTTTAGATCTTTGCAATATATGTCTAAACATAGTTTGATTGCTTGCAAAAATGAAAAACATGATAATTGTGAAATTTGCATTCAAGCAAAGATGACTAAGAAACCGTTTCTTAAACCTAAACGAAATACTTAATTATTGGATTTAATTTATACGATGTTTGTGAGTATAATGAAATTTCAACAAAAGGAGAAAGACAATACCTTATCACTTTTACTTATGATTATTCTAAATACACTAATGTGTAATTAATATGAACAAAGGATAAAGCCTTGAATAAGTTTAAACTTTTCAAGACTAAAGTTGAGAACAAACAAGAAAGAAATATCAAAATGGTTCGAAGTGATAGAGGTGGTGAATTTGTTTCAAATGAGTTTGATGCCTTCTGTAAAGAGTATGGTATAATTCACCAAAAATCAGCCTCTTTTACTCCTCAACCAAATGGTTTGGTTGAAAGGACAAATAGGATCTTCATGATATGTTTGACTCTATGCTTTTAAATACAAAATTACTAAATAATTTATAGGGGGAAGCATTACTTGCTGCATGTCATATTCATAGTAGGATTACTTCTATAAAAACACATGTTTCTCTATATTAAATTTGGAAGGAAAGAAAACCAAACTTGATGCATAGTGCATGACTCTAAATCATCAAAGTTAGGTGCAAGAGGAATTAAATGTGTTTTTGTGGGACATGTTGAAAATCTCAAGGCATATAGATTGTTTAATTTAGATACTAATCATATAATCAAGAGATGTTAAATTTATTTAAAATAAATTTAGTATTGATTCTACCATTGAATTGGAATCCAGTGTTGGTCAACCATGTGGTTATGCTTACAGTAACTCCACTAATAATAAAAGAAAAAAGTCTATGACATTTTTCAAACTGAGGAGAAGTCAACGTTAAAAGAAAGAAGAGTATTTAGTACCGGATTTTATTTTATCTCAAGTTTGAGCCTTCTTGGTTTAAGGAGATAGAAATTGTGTACTTAATAAAATACCATTGTTGCGAAATGTTGAAGAAGATAAAGGCATTCAGTGAAGCCATGTCATCAAGAAATGCCTCCTTTTGGAGAAAGGCTGTAAATAATAAAATGGATTCTATAATGTCTAATCAAACTTGGTTCTTAGTTGATCTCCCTCCAAGATCAAAACTGATAACCAATAAATGGATGTTTTGAAGAAAGCACAATACTGATAGGTCTATACAAACTTTCTAGGTTAGATTAGTAGCTAAGTGCTTTACACAAACATGTTGTAAACTACTTCAATAAATATGCTCTGGCAACTAGATTAACATCTATTAAAGTTTAATTTTCAATTGCTTCAATATATAATTTACATGTATACCAAATGGATGTAAACATAGTTTTTCTAAACGGTGATCTTGATGAGGAAATTTATATAAAGCAATTCGAGGAGTCTCTGTTGCCTGGAAATGGGAAAAAAATTGATTCTTTTATTTTGTCTCATAGTTTTAAGCATAATAACACAGATAAATGCATATATTCTAGATTTACCAATGACTTTGATGTGATTATTTGTTTGTATGTTGATGACTTACTTATTTTTGGAACAAACATACGAAGATAAATGATACTAAGAAGTATCTAACTTCATAATTTAAGATAGATCTTGGTAAGCTAGATACTATCTTAGGTGTAAAAGTGAAGAAGCATAGTAAGGCTAGAATAGTGCTAAATGATTAGAACATAATTTGAAATCTAGGATAGCTCATATGTGATATATTTCTAGTATTTGCGTGAAGTTCAATGCATAGCACACTATTGTCTTGTAAATATTTTGAAGTATACTTATTAATTGAAGGTTAAAATCAAAGATACCTTATTGTGTGCATGAGTTTATAGTTGTTTAGTCTAGAGAAATATTATAATCTAGTGGGGTATTATAAGAAAAATTATAATATCTTTCTCATGTGTTAGAAAATCAAAGACATATAAGGGATTATGAAAATGCATATTTTTTGGTGTATTTAGAATCAGCATTAGAAATTGGTGCAAAAATTTTTGGGTCAAAAAACCCAATGCCTAGGTGCTAGGCTGATGCCGTAGCGCTTTAGTGCCTGTTTGGTATCAACACCAAATTTTGATGTTCCAAACACAAACAATAAGTTTATAACTCAAGAAAGGTCATGTCGTAAAGCTCAAGAAGTTATAAATTTGCATCACTTTTATGTTGGCTTATTCTATTTTATTATCAATATGCACCTACTAGAATTGACTGATCATTTTACTGAGACAAATATTGAGTTGTTGCTTTGTGTTGCATGTTTATGTCAATATAAGCCCTTCTTTACTTTTGACAAGCATAAAATTTAACCATTTGTTGAATTTTATCCTTAAAATTTTTCTACAGTAGAGCTCATGGCACTTGATGATCAGTGTCAAACCTTTTTTTATATGTGCTTTAATGAGGAGTTTAAAGGACTAAAAGGCATTAGAGATCTTTTATGGAAGATGGTTAAGACAAAAAAATGAAGTATATCTACTAGTTTATATACTTATCACACTTGCATTAATTATTCAAGTTGCTACTACTATAGTTATGAGAGTATTTTCTACTATGAATGTTATGAAGAATCGTTTATGAAATCAAATGGAGGATCGATGAATATATGATAGTTTGTTTTTTTACATTGAGAAAAATATATTCGATGGTATTGATAACAAAGTTATCATGGAACAATATCAAAAAGATGAGGACTCCTCGTGAACAATTATAATACATTACTTAATAAATTTTTATTACATTAGTGTTACAAATTTTATTATGTTAGTTTTATAAATATTTTTATAGCTATACCACCTCTCCCTTAACGATGATGCATCCTGCCCCTCCTACTGAGTGATCTCTCCACATAGCCCCCTCCCCCACAACAACAATACCTCCTCACTTCTCCTTTCATGCAATCTTCATACCGCCTATGCATTACGAGAGACTGATCATTAGACAATGGTTAAAAACTGTCTAAATATAAAATGACAATTAGCTAAACCCTTGTTTAATCTAGAGTCATAATATGTTGTCTACTTTTTACAACGGTTTTTAACTGTCACCTAGAGTCTTCTTGGGCACTATTTATTAACACTAGACGACTGTTTCTAAAGAAATCCTTTGTCTAATACGCATATTAGAGTACAACTTGTGCCTTTAAAATTTAAAAAAAAAATCACAAAAATATTTTTTCTTAAAAAACAATTTCTTAATTAAATATTATTTACAAATTCACATCCTCCTTTCTAGTAAACTTAATTTATATCTCATTAATTAAGAACAACTTTCAAAAACATATCTTACAAATTCTTCTTATTGTATATAATCAATATGGATATAACATATTTATTTCTAAACCACGAACAAAGTTTCTCTAAAAAAATGTAAGAACAAAAAATACTTAATCAAATACAAAGAGAAACTATAAATCTAAACAAAAACAAGATAAATTCAAACAAATCAAAGTACCTAAATTTTGGTGCATAACAAAGTGGTGACAAATATAACACATTTATTTCTAAAACTATAAACAAAGTTTCTTCACAAAATCTAAGAACAAAAAATACCTAAATCAAATATAAAGAAAGCCTATAAATCCAAGCATAAACAAGTTAAATTTAAAAAAATTAAAGTACCCAAATTTCAACGCTCAATAGGGTGGCGACAGCAAGGACAACAGCAACGATAACAACAGCAATGATGGATATGACGGATATGAAGTTCATGGTGGCAGTGATTGAGGAAGTGAGGAGTTTAGAAGAGAGGAGAGAGTGAATTTGGAGAAAATTTTTAAGTGTTGAGAGGATAGAATTAAAGAAAGAGTTAGGAGGTGAGAAAGAGATAGACAAACTTTAGAGAGAAAATGTACAATTTAAGAGAAAAACTTTAGAGTTTATAAACTAAATAGAGTATTTGAATAAAAAATTTAAAATTTTTTTGTAAAAAAATGACCAGGAAAAATGCTGCATATTATTTGAGAAAAATCTCACATATTATTTGAGAATATTTGTCTAATGTGGTACTTTAGACGACGGTTTTCTTGAAACCGTCATCTAAGGCACGTGATATTTAATGAATTAAAATGCCACGTAATTTATAACAATGATTTCTTAAGAAACCATTGTCTAATAAATGTCGCGTAAGTAACAATTTTTAGTAGTGATGGCAGCATAAATCTGACCCTCTTCAGGGCGGCGTGAACTGCTCTATTCTCGAACATTGCGAGTTCCACCATCCTCCTTGATCTCTTCATCTGCTTGTGGTCCTTAGAACACAGGCACAATTTTTTGGAGTAATTATGTGTAGTATATTCTGTAATAGTTTCCATGTATATCTTCATTCTAGACATTGATTTTGACTAAGCAGTCTTAATAATGTGCCTCATCTCTGAGGAACAAATGTGTTTCTTATCATAGAGATTCTTTTAAAAGTTTTAATTCAAATTATTTCCCAAATTTGATTAAATGGTACAAAATGCAACCAAATTGACTTTGATTATCGATATTGAATCAAAAAATTCACTTATACACATTACGCAGGTTCATTTGCAGAAAAAGATTAAAATTTAATTTGAAAAATGGAACACATCATGTCATATCAAATAAGGTGTTTCATTACGAATTTTAAAGTTATTCATTTATTACTACTGTATTATGCAATATTTTATTAAATACTTTTCATAACTTAAAATTCAAAGATGAACCTCCAATTTTATAAAAGTTGGAGGGAGAACCTCCAATTTTTTTATCAAGGTTAATATTTGAATGAATTTGGAAAGTTTTAAAGTTATTAACACTAATGGTGTCTAAACTTTAATATCTCTCTTATTTTATCTTTAAACTTTAAAAATCATGATTTTATTTTTTGAACTTTCAAAATTCTTCATTTGGTAACCTGAACTTTAAAAATCGTCCTTGTGTCTTATGAACTTTAAAAGCTCTTCACTTTACTCCTAAACTTTTGATTTTTTATTCAAATAAATAGAATTAAGCTCACGTGATTAACATATAAGTCATCTGTGAGGGAAAAAATTAAGATTTTATCTATTATTGCACCAATTATTTAGTAATATCTTATTATTTTTGAAAAAAAATTAAAAATTTATAGGATAAAATAAAAAGTTTTAAAAGTTTAAAAGATAAAATGATAATTTTTAATTTAAAAAATTAAAAATTTTAAAAATTTATGAGAAGAAGTAATTATTTTTAAAATTTAAGAGGTAAAGTGTCTGCAATTTAAAATTTTGTGTCGGCTGATGTTAATAAATAATAACCCAAATTTCCAGGAACCTTCCCCTTCACATGCTTAATTCTCTGCCTTAGCTGTTGGTTTGACTTGGGAACCAAGGCAAAGTCTTCGAAGCGAACGATATGAGAAGGACAAGAAGTTTAAACTCAGATCCTCAGAAACAGCCATTCAATCTTCTCTCTTTCAATCTCTCTGTCTCTCCCCCGTATTAGATTATAGTAACCTTCATCTTCTCGGGAGAGAGAGAATTTAATGGAATCTGATTACCCCCCTCAGATAACAGGCGTCGTGATAATCTCTCTTCCACCACCAGACAATCCCTCTTTAGGCAAAACCATCACTGCTTTCACACTCTCCCACTCTTCTCCCACGCAAACCCACCAACAGAACGAGAACCAGAACAATCTCCAAACGCAATCCCCACAAAACTCACAACTCCAATTCCCGTTCCCAAGGCTTAGACTCTTTAATGGTGTGCCAAGAAAGCTCTTCGCCTTTCTGGGTATCTCTCTTTTCGCTTTGGTTTTGTACACCCATGTGTTCTCCATCGTCGTTGAAGAGTTTCGCAGGTCCAATGACGATGAAGGACCTCAGTCTTTTGTATTCCCTTTGTATCCCAAACTGGGCGGTCTTGGGAAGAATGATGTGGAGCTTAAGCTTGGGAGGTTTGTGGATATCGACAAGGAAAATCTTGTCGCTTCATTTGGTGATCGGATTAAGACCCAAAAAGTCAACAAGTTGGTTTCTTCTACAGCCAAAGTTGACTCTTCGGCCATCTTTCCTGTTAGAGGCAATGTTTATCCAGATGGGTATGGAAAACAGTTTTGTTATTTTAGTTTTATTCAAAATTGGGATATTGTAACTAAAAGATGATAATATGCTACGTGACGTATGTCAAGCCGTGCTTGTAGTTTTTTTAAGGATTTTGATCATCAATTTGGTTGTTTAACTATCAGTTTCAATCTTCATGTAGCTTGTACTACACCAAAATTCTAGTTGGGAATCCTCCAAGGCCTTATCATCTGGACATGGACACTGGGAGTGATTTGACATGGATTCAATGTGATGCACCGTGCAGTAGCTGTGCCAAGGTACCGCCTAATTACTCCTTGTTGCTAAGAATTTTTCTTTTTCCTTTATTAGAAACCACAATAGAAATTAGGGTTATTCCCATTTTGAGTCCTTGAAGTATAGGCCAAATCTCATTTTGGTGACTAACTTTGAAAACATCTTATAAAGAGACCTCGATCAGTATCCTTGTTTTTCCGTCCATCCAACTATTAAAATATCAAAGGAAAAGGCTCTTGAAGACCATGTCTGGCTGAGTAAGTGTTAATTTTTTAAGTTTACATGTTGTGGCATGGATGTAAATAAGATATTTGTGCATTTTTGCATCAAGATTTTAATTTTTGGATGGACAAAATGACTAATTTCAGAAAACGTAGTAGATCAAGGATGAGACTCACAATGAGATTAACCAATAAATAAATAACCATGACTGCCATGATCACTTTATTTATGTCATATTTTTATCAATGCCGAAAGGGTTTCTGG
>LNSY01372673.1:0-11105 GCA_002024485.1 Artocarpus camansi
GGTAGGACTTCTACCCCTTCCTTGGTAACTAGTTTTAAATGTTTTAGTCTCAAACATTTTTTTAATGACAATAATTTCAATAAATGGTTGAAAATGGATTTTATTGATTGATTTCATAAACCCTGTAATTGGGATGAATTTTTACAATAAACCTCATAATGAGAATGAATGATTACGTCGGTAAAGAGATTTTAAGGATTATAGAAAGCTATATATATATATACATATATTTTGGGGCATGATGTTATATTAGAGATCGGGTCGTATAGAGAGTGACCTTGGGAGTAGGTCCTGAAACCCAGTTGGCCCATTTCAGTGGTGAATATTATGGTTTGCTTGGAAAAGATAAAAGGTACTTTGGGAAGGAACTGTTTAGATAAACTTTACTTAAATGAATTTATTTATTTATTTTTATTTTCTAAGGTAAAGTTTTATTTAAATTATCTATTTACTTATTTATTTTAAATATAGTCCTACTGAGCCTTTAGCTCACTATTTTTTTGTTTTAAATTCTTATCCCTAAGTGGATATCAACTTAGGTTTGGAGAAGAGTCGTTTACCGGACTTGCGACCAGTAGAAGACTTGGGTAGGTCGTAATATAATTAAATTAATACATATACAACTATAACTCTCTCTTTACTTTGGACTGTGATTGTATTGTAATATTATCAGTACTATGTATGTGCACGATATGTGGGTCAATGGGACCCATCATTCTCTTTCCTTATTTTAAATTATTATTCCATTAATCTACTTTTGTTATTCCTATTTTCTTTACTTATTATTTCTGCATACTTTAAAGAAAAATTTTAAAAATATACACATTTTTATTAATTATTTCATAACTCTTAATCCCATGTTATAGTTAAATTTCTATTTAATTAACCTTCACGTCACCTCCCGTACTCCGGGGCGTGACACTTGTTTTATTCGACTATTTCATTACTAAATCTATTAAATATTAACAGATTGAGACAAATGAACATTTTGACCTTTCAGCTTTATATATGTTTTCAGCATCTATTTTGAATTCAAAATATTTAAATTTTGTTTATCCATTATAAAAATTTTACTATTTTTTTATTCTTATAATTTTGTTGATAAAAGTTTTATTATTTTTTCTCAAGAAGTTTTATTAAATTTTTTTCCATCATATGATTTAAAATGAATTAAAATAAAAAAAGAACAAATAAGAAAAAAAATAGATATGTGGGTACCTAACAAAAATGATACATAGATACTACAATATAATCCACTTATTATTTTTATGACTAAAGTTTTAGGGTTGAAAATTATATAGTTGACATAATAATAAATACTTCCCGTAATTGGACTTAATAATCACAAAAAAAAAACTTCAAAATTCATTTTAATTTAAGTCAATAAACATGTACATTTATTTATGAAATTCCCAATATGTAGGCTTGAGATACGGAAAAATTGATTACAAAAGATTTAATCTCAGCCGTTGATTTATAATTAATCAATTAGGTACATATATATGTTACTTAATTTGTAAATATTTAACATATTTAGTAATTAAATGGCTAAAATAGGACAAGTATTATAATTCAGGATTGTGATTTGTTGTAGTTCAAAGTTTAAGGGTCAAAATAAAATAAGTTGTATAATTTAACGGCAAAAGTAAAACTATTAGCTAAATTCTGTTATTATTTAACAAATTTAACAACAAAAAGGTTAAAATGAGGTAAGTTGAGTAGTTTAAAAATGTAATTTATTACATTTAAAAATTCAAGAACCCAAATAAAATAAGTTACATAGTTAAGAGTCAAAAATAAAATTAACATTAAAAGTGTGTATATTTAAGTTGTTTGAGACATCAGTTTATAACTGATATTTTAAATTTGAAAGCCTAACATGTGTAAGCTTATAATATAATTAGTTATTTTTACTTTAATCATCAAAAGTTTTATACTGATTTTTATTCGTTTATCGGTAGAACAGTAAAGTTAGAACCGAATTACAAACGGGATTTACTCGAAAGGATCAAACAACCGAAGCACGATTCAAAAAAAGGAGCCCCGCTCGCTTTAAGCCATGGAATCCCCCTCTACCCCTTTTCTCATCACACAGTATGGGCGACCGAGACCGAGACCGAGACAGAGACCGTAATAGAGTCCGAGAGCGAGACAGAGACCGCGACCGAGACCGAGACAGAGAAAGACGGCGCGACAGGGACGACCATGATCGCGGCCGCAGCAAGAGGTCCCACACTCCCGACCGAAGCCGATCCCGCCACGCCCGCTCTCCCGACGACCGGTACCGCTCCCGCTCCCGCACCCTCTCACGTTCCCGCTCTCCACCTCCGGAGGACCGGTCCCACCGCCGCCGCCGCCACTACCGGACTCCCTCACCGGAGTCCCGCAAGCGCCACCGTCGCGACTCTGCCGCCGAGGACGAGAGGGAGCGGCAGAAGGTGGTGTCGGACTTCGTCGAAGGGATTGCCAAGGAGCAGCAGAAGCAGAAGAGGCAGAGCGATAATGGCGGCGGTGGAGGTGGCAGAGAGAAAGAGGAGGAAGGAGGAGGAGATGGAGAAGACGGAGGACTGAACGAGGACGAGATGGAGATGATGAAGATCATGGGGATTCCGACAGGGTTCGACTCAACCAAGGGAAAGCAGGTCGCTGGCGCTGACGTCAGCGGCGTTAGGGTCGTCACTAAGCGGCAGCCCCGCCAGTACATGAACCGCCGCGGCGGATTCAACCGCCCCTTGCCCGCTGAGCGCACTCGCTGATACCAGTTAGGGTTTTTGGTTTTTGCACTTAATTTTGAGCTCTGGTTTTGAGATAATTCTATGGTTTTGGTTTTCGCTTAAGGATGTGTTTGAATTGCTTTAGTTCATAGAAGCTAGTATAAGATTTTTTGCTGTTTAGCACCTTAGCTTCTGTGTTAATCGTTGAAACTGGACTGGATAACTAGTTGCACTAAATTCAAGCTCTTGTTTTAGATTAATTATTTGAAAAATGCATTTGCAGAAAGAAAAAAATGGCAAATGGGTCGTGTCAGAATGAAAACCAATGTGTATGAAATGCCTCTTGGTTGTTTAGCTTCGCTAAAATTAGCCGAAATATTTACAAGTGTTGTGTTACATTCCCTGTTTATCCATAGTTTCATGGTTGTGGTAAGAACTTCTCTTTAGGTTAGCAATAAAACCTATGTGTGCAATGGGATGAGGCAATGAAGAAAGGAACCTTGTGTGTCGCTAGTGTGCTAGTTGCTGTCCCGCCTTATCAAGTCAGGTTTTGCAAGACTTTCCGAATAGTAAGTAAGAAGGTTTATTGGTCCCTTTCTTTTCTCTTCTTTTCTTCAGCTAAACAACATATGGGTTCAGTTTCTATGTTTAAAAGGAGGCAAGTTAGGTCCAATATTAGTATGGCGACTTCTTCTTGCTTGGGAATGGCTTCAGAAATTACATGAAACTTTGGTGACCTCAGATCCCTCATATTAGTCAAAGCTTCTTGCAGAAACTCATAAAAAATGGTTTTGCTCTTGTTCTTTGATTCTGATTATTGTATTAATAGTGTATCTTAAGTCAACTGAACTGGTGATGGTTTGTAGGAAGAGTGAAAACCAACTATTGAGATGCTTTCTCTGTTTAGATCCGCTAAATTAGTGAAAACCAGGTAACTGGCTGGCATAGTTTCACTATACAATTTGATGTTTTAGGTAAAAATAGCATCTGCTATTTATTCGTAATGGTATTAGACAGAAATTTTCTCTTCAATATTGGTAACAGAACGTCGCTTGCTCAGTGATAGAGAATGTGACCAACTTTCTGTTTCATTTCTTACTTTGGATACTTTTTCTCTGAGACCACCTTCTGTGGATAAAAGAGTGTGGATTTGTGATGCCACTGGTTTTTCATGCAATCCACGTGCCATGTGGAAGAGTATAAATCTGGCTGTTTTGGGTGGTCATCTGGTCGGAGAGAAATCGGTGAATGTTTGAAGATAAGGAATGGCGAAAGAAGACCTTTTTGTAAAAACCAAGCTTTTGGCTTCTCTTTGGGTTACAGATCATTCCTTTAAGGAATTCCCACTCTCCTTGATTATGTTAAGTTGAGAAGATATTTTGGTTAAACTTTCAGTTTGTTTGATTTGTATTATTCTTTGAGCTCTTGTTTGGCTTCTTTTTTGGGGTAGACAGATCATTCCTTAAAGGGTTTCCCACTTTGATTATGTTGAGTTGGGAAGATATGTTAGTTTAAGTTTCAGTTTGTTCTATTTGTATTGTTCTTTGAGCTCTCGTTCTTGCTTGGGGTTGGTTTCTGCCCTCCTTTTTTATTTTGCTATTTTTTTTTAATGGATCTCTTACCCATCTCTCTGTTTGTATCTAGTTCCTTCATTGTTTAATAAAATTATCAGTTTAATGTGAAAAAAAAAATAGAAAAGTAAAAGAGCTCCACTTGCTCAGTAATTTAGATTACACTTTGCTTAATCTTCACTGTGTTACTGTTCAAGTGGAGAAATTTGGTAGATGTTTCTGATTGTAAACCCACGTGCCTAATAGGATAAAGGGAACAAAGAGGCGGCATTTGTGTAACGACATTAGAGTGCAAGTTGTACTCTCTTTTTTACTTGTAGGTTTACAGGACTTTTTGAGAACGTAAGAAAGATTTCTGGCCCCTTGTTTCCTTTCCTTTAGCTGGCCAATTTATGAGCTCAAATTAGAAGTTTAGAGGGTGCTTGGTCTTATGCCTTAGGTTCCAATATTTACCGTGGCTACTTTTTTCTGCTTAGTGATTGGCTGGAGTAGTGACATGATAATTTAGAAAAGATAGTTTCTGACCTGTCATATTAATCTAGCTACTTCAAAAACTTAAGGATTGTCAGCATTGAAAATTTATTGGTAATCATCCTGCAGAGTATTATCCTTTCGTAATTCAAGTAAAAAGACAAAAAAGACAGAAAGAGCTTAACCAAATAAATTTGATAAGGGCAATTCAACTTATTGTGTTAGAGATCTGAAATCTTTAAACCTAAGATTGGATTTTGTCTTTGATTACAAAATTCTACTTATTGGTGGCTATTAGCGCATGAAGCAGGGAGGTGGAAATTATTATTGTGGATATATTGGTTGCTACTTGCTAGTTTATGGAACTTGTGGAAGAATATTGGGTCTTTTTTTTTTTTTTTTGGTAGCCCAACATGGTTCCAATTATGTAAGAAGTCAGTTGTTTTTTCCAAATATGTTCTCTGTTTTATAAACTTTTTAGATAAGGTACTGCCATAAAGGTTACCATATATGTCCTATTGAAAATGCTGGCTTTGAGGAGGGATAAAGTGCTTCTGCTTTAATTAGTAACCGTCACTTTTACTTGAGATTCAGAAAGAGATTTGAAACTTGTTTCTTTTCTCTGAGACTTTCATTTTCTCCGACAAAGAAAACTTGGATTTTTTTCCCCCTTGCTAAAGGGAGAAGAATAGGTACCTGGTCAAGTGAGAAGACCCATCAAGTGATTGGCAGTTTCATGTTCGCTATGTTCTAAACTTTGTATTATAAGTAACTGAATAGATCTATAAAAAGCTGCTGATTAACTTTGTTTCCTGCACCCTATACTTTTTTCTTCCTTTTTTCAATTTAGAGTAATTATTGTAAGTAGGGAGAATAGAAATGAAAGAATTGCTTTAGATTGGCTTTAGTGCAGTAATGCCTTTACATATATGTCTAGCTCAAATTTTCAACAAAGCTATTGTAGGATGAGTGTTTTTAACCCAAAACTTGTTTCACGAGCTATGTTGACATGGTTCACAATTAATATTTGATAAAATGGAATCTCAGTTTGTATACCTATATGTTGCGACATCTGAAGAAGGTTGCCCCCTAATCCTGAATCTGTGTACAGGATACTGGATGATTTGAGGATTCTCTGTTTTCTGCTGCTTCTCAAAAACTTGCTGATTTTGTTTAGCCTCTAGGCTACACTTTTAGGATAGTCCTTGATCTCATCTAATCCTACCTGTAGTTTATGTACGTCCTTCCCCTGGTAGTTGAATGCCCTGGTAGATGATGCTCCGTTTTGCTCTTTTGCTTTTAGTGTTTGATGTTAATTAATTTATGGTTTTCTTTTTCAAACAGATGGTCGTTTCCCAAAGGCCAAATATGAATCAGATGCTTCAAAGCCATCAATTGGAATCGAAGAACTAAAGCCGTGTAAGACTTGATTTCTTTTTTCCCAATTACTACCTGTGAGACAGATTTTCCGGCGGTGTATCAGTTAAATCTGGTTTTATTGATTAACATTTGTGTATTGAATACAGAATTAGCATCTGAATCATCTTTTGTGCTAACGCCAAGATGTATGCTTACTTCCGGTTTACCATGCAATGGCATGAATATACAATCGTTGTCTCTGTTAGTCTATTTAGATTTTTTCACTTTTCACCCACGTTATTAGCGTGAAGTCCACTACAAAATCTAGTCATTCATCTGTACCTAGTCTCTAAAAACGGTATTCCTTTATACGAAGAGAGAACCTGAATCGGAAGCATAATATCAGACACTAGTGATTCAGGGTGCCACGGTGCGTAGTTAGTGTTTTTTTTTTCAAGGGATGAAATTTTATTGAGAATAGTGGCTTGGGAGAGAGAGGCAAAAGGCAAGGAAAAAGACGCACAAGGGGGTCAACAAGAAAAGGGAAGAAAGGGAGAAATCATGGAATTG
Source organism: Artocarpus camansi (assembly GCA_002024485.1). Lineage (NCBI taxonomy): Eukaryota > Viridiplantae > Streptophyta > Magnoliopsida > Rosales > Moraceae > Artocarpus > Artocarpus camansi. The sequence continues at coordinate 6,686 of LNSY01372673.1, forward strand.
TGCAGACATCCATCTTTTAAACTGATGCCATTTCTTCTGCCCAAATTATCTAACACAACCACTAGAGCAGTCAAGCATCTAAGCCGTAGACCCAGCTGTTGCTAGCACCCAACCCAAGCAACTTCAATCACCGGTTGCAATGTTGCGCCCTTGTCACAATCGCCTAACCCCATTTCTGTTGCAAGCCTGTTGTGCCTGCTCTACTCATCATTGTGAGCACTGACACTTTTTGATCTTTCTCCTCTTATTCCTTTTGGGAGAAAAGTTGTTTTAACCATCAATTACAACTATAAACAGTGTAAAGCTTTCACATGTTATAATAAAAGACTATAATATGAAGCTCTTATATGGTGAACCTCTTATATGTTACAGTTTTTAAATTAAAACTATTCATTTTAACCATTCTTTTAAACGGGTTATTTGTCTATTTCAATTGTAGTTGTTGATGGCAAGGTGAGCTCAACCATGTCTATAAGGTTTAAGGAGCCATCAGTGAACCTCTAGATGGCAAGGCTTGGTCCTCGTGAGATTGCAACACACTATCTAGTGCTGCAACTTGACAAGTCTTGCAGCGGCAATGCTTATTCCTTTTGAGCGTCTCACAATGCCTTACATTGGAAAATGAGGCAAAGAGCTTTGTCTTTACAATGTTGGGGGAAAAGGGTCAAGGAGCTTCCTTGTCCGAATGTGCGAGTAACCTTGCAACAAATCTCACAATAGCCAACCCAGCTCACACGAATAGCATGAATAAGAGCGGGAATGGAAAGGAATTGGGATATGTTTTTTGATTTAAGTTGGAGGAAAACTGTTAAAGAGCCACAAAGGAAAATTAGCTGCTGAAAATGCAAAGAAAAGGATAAGGGGTTTCGAGAACCCCCTACCCCAACGTCCATTCACACAAGTCAGACCTAAGCCCTTCTTAAGCCCTTTTGTATCCAAATAAAACGATCCTCTATTAAGCAAAACGATGCCAAACAACATATAAGCTACCTATCAGAACGCCATCCTTGCATTTGAAGCAACTGAATTGGCCTTACCTACTGGAAACTAACCTCCAAGTTTGAGGTCCATGAGTGGATTGAACCTTCTCTAGTCTACAACAATTTTCAAGGATTATTATAGCTTGCAATAGCCTTATTGAGTATCTCTAATATAATGTTAAATTAATCTGCTAATTACAAATTTTATATTGAAGTAAAAAAGAAAAAAAAAAACTTTACAATGTAATACAATGTCATTTTTAATGCTAAATTTGTTTAACATATAACAAATTCAGTATTTAATTTATATATCAGAGTTTAACATATAACAAATTTGATATTTGATTCATGTTAGTTGATAGATTGACTTTTTTACTTTAATAATTACAACATTCTTACTTTAAAAAATTTTAATATTAAATGTTTGCTTTTGCAAGTTTTAAGGCTTCATAATTATAACAAAAGTTAAATATGATATTTTAAATAGCATTATGTATTGAAGTATAAAATAAAATGACACATTAAATATATTATTTTTATTTTTTTAATGACAAATATATTAGTATTGATATTTATATTAAAGAAGGACTTAGTGCAGCAAAAAAATATGATCACACAACAATAGCACCACTGTAAGAGCGTTATTTGAAAATTACGGACACGGACTCGTTATTGACAAAGAAGTTAAAAAGGATACACTAACATTTTTTAGAAAAAATATAATTAAAAATAAAACGAACTCCCATCTCTCCTTGGTTGGGAATTAAACAGGGCAAATTCAATAGAATAAAGCACAGTAGCTCTCATGAACGATGGAAGAACTTGGATCTCCTGTCCAATTTGCCTGTTGAACTCTCTGTCCAATAAAGAAAAGTCTTTGCTGGCTAAACTTCTTCTTTTCTTTTCTTTTTTTTTTCTTTCTGTCTTTTTTGTTTCTTTTTTTTACATTTATACTTCAAATCATATGGTACAATTATAAGTCCGACATACTTGTAAGAATACACGTATCTGGAGAGGTCCTTGTGAATAAGCTACAATTAAAGTGATGTAATAGATAGCAATTAAGCTAATGTCATGTCAACTTCCAATTGGTCGACAAAATATTCTTAATTCAATAAATATTTACATCATTTTATCTTTCTACTAATGTGAAAAGAAAGTAAATAACGTAAATAACTAATTTACATACACGCCATCCTATAAAAATATGCCCCCACATCATTACAAACGAATCATATAAATAAAGCTAATGATAAAAACAAAAGATTAATTATAAAATTTTCTCTTGAATTTTAACCTTTATAATACTTTGTTTTTATATTTTAAAATGTAACATTTATTTTTCTTAAAGTATAAACTATTAATAAAAAAAAGTCATTTGTTAGAATTTTAACGACAAATTGACAAAGATTTTAGTTTGTTGATAATCCTAGTTATAGAAATAATCAAAAAATTAAAAATGTAATAAAAATAGTCTTTATTGATTATTAAAAATAAAAAACTCCAATTTTGATTCCTCTTTTTAGAATATACTAAAATTTTCTTTAAATTTTTATTTTATTTTTTTTTTTGGCACTCAAAAAGGGTTATGAAATTTTAAAAGGTATAAATATCAATGAAAACTTTAAAAATATGAAAGAAATTTTATTAATACTATCAAACTTTTTTTCTCTTTGAAAATTTTGTGCTATATTTTTCTTGTTATATTGAATATATTTATGTTATGTTCTCTTTTATTTAATTAATACATATAACTTTTAAAATTTTAGAATATTTTTTAGGTGTGAATAATTAATAAAATCTTAGTATATCAAACAAAAAGGATTTCGATGTTATAATAGTTTTAATTGATTTTTTATTTTTAATCATTATAAATGTTGTTTTTATTATAGTTGAATTTTCATGGTTATTTTTATAACCAAAATTACTAAAATACCCTTAATTTTTATTCATTTATTAATTTTTAGTTAAAATTCTAAAAAGGATCATTTTTATTAACAATTTATACTTTAGAGAAAATGGATATTACATTTTAAAATTTAGAGGGTAAAGTGTTACAAAGGTTATAATTTAAGGGGAACTTGGAGTGTGATCGCATGATGCCATTTATGATCCCAAAGAATTGGCGGAAAGATGCCTACCTCTTCGAGAAATCTTGGATATGCACTCATAGTGTTTTTAAGAAGCTGAATGATACGGTAGTGAATCTTGTATGGAAAGGAATAAAAGATTCATGAGATCATACATCACATAATTTCATGTATGATTTTTTTTTTACTAAGCTTTAGCTGATATAGTTCTTGAAATTTAAGTAAGCTTCCAAGTATTGATTTACGTTGACTGAATAAGAATGGTTTATAGTCCCATTGATGATTGTAGAAATTTTAAAACTATGAAATTTGAAATTTGTAGTATTTTGATCGTTCTTATATTTGATTTTGTAATAAAGAGTGTTGAAAAGTGAAAAATCATTAAGTAAATAAAATAGTAAAGGAAAAAAATTGCAAGAACATAAAATTTTTAATTGTTCGTCTCAATTGAAGACTATATTTACTTTGGGTTTTCTCAAGTATAGGGCTTTCACTATGAAAATAATTGTTTACAAAGAGTTTGTGTCAAGAATTAGACTTAAGGCTACCTCTAGGGTTGGCCCTTATTTATAGCTTATTAGGTTGGTCATATTCCAATCCTCTTGTTACAATTCAAATTTAAATACAAGATAATATCTTGTCTAATTAGCTTAATGACTTTGATGTGAACTTCCATAGAATTAATCTCTTATGCGTACTGTAGGCGGTTTATTTACAATCAAGATATAAAAATCGTGAATCAAGCTGTTAAGAACTAAGGCCTTCAAATCACCGTTAAATAGACTTTTTTACTCAAATTTAAATGCTAGACAAGAACTAAACAACTAAAATGATACAGAAATAAAAGAACACAAAAGGTTTATAGTGGTTCACTCTGTTAATGAAGAGCTACGTCCACTGTAATTCACTAGGATTTTCTTTGATACAGATTACAAGGAGTAAGAACAGATGGGAAAATAAATGGGCAGAGTTTCAGTCTTCTTTTTCCTCTCTACTTGACAAAGCAATCTTTCCCCTATATATATAGAGCATGAAAAAAACATGGCTGCTAACCGTCAGGTAGAGTTGGATAGTGCTTTGTAAATAACTACAATAGTGGGACATGTATCGATCAGTAATTATCTGCAGAAATCACATCTTCCTCATGTTTCAGTCCTAGACTTGACATGTTTCAACCATTAGAACATGCTAATAACCGTCGATTCGATGCGATCAATTTGAACGAATATGGCCAAATGCATGAGTTATTTTAGACGAAAAGCTTTTTGAAGAAATAATCGATACAAATGAACCAAATAACCGACTTGATTGGGCTGAACTCGTTCGATTCATTCAATCATCATTATTGGG
>LNSY01372850.1:0-10331 GCA_002024485.1 Artocarpus camansi
TCCAATAGAAATCAGTTAGTATACTGTGATGTAAATTAATGCTTCATTTACAGAACTCGGGTATATAATTCCAACATGTAAAGCAATTTAATTGAATAAGAATAATCATCATAATTCTCTCAAATTCTTTATTGCATTTCATCCTACATTCTTCATTCTCGTCTAATATGGTATCAGCTATTTTTTTTGCTGCTTGCTCTTGATCTTGAATCTTGAATCTGTTGTTCTTCTTCAATTCTTTTTCTCCTTTTTGAATTCACTTACTGATTCGATCAATTCTTCCTCCTTCAATTTAGGCTTCTCCTCATCTTCCATGGAATCTTCAGTTTCTGGAAGTTCTGTTGCCACAAATGGCAAATCTGCCATTGATGAACCGTCAAGCCCTTACTTTCTTCACCAGTCTAATGGTCCCGGTATTATGCTTGTTTCACAACAGCGGAGACAACTATGCATCTTGGAGTCAAGCCATGACCATTGCTCTCTCAGTGAAAAACAAGTTAGGTTTCATCAATGGTTCAATCATGAAGCCCCAAGGTAGTGATGCACATCTACTTAATTCTTGGATTCGAAACAACAATGTTGTCATTTCGTGGATTTTCAATTCTGTTTTTAAAAAAATTTCTGCTAGTGTCATTTTTTCTGATTCTGCCTGTGAAATTTGGCTCGATCTTAAGGATCAATTTCAGCAAAGTAATGGCCCTAGAATATTTCAGTTGCATCGTGATCTTCTGAACCTTAACCAAGATCAGAGTTTTTGTCAGTGTCTGTTTCACTAAGTTAAAAACTCTAAGGAAAAAATTGACCAATTTTAGGCCTGCCTGTGCACGTGGGAAATGCACTTGCGGTGGTGTCAAAGGCCTCAATTCTTACTATCAAATGGAGTACATCATGGCCTTTCTTATGGGCTCGAATGACTCCTTTTTTCAGGTGAGAAGCCAATTACTGCTCATGGATCCTCTGCCATCCATCAATAAGGTATTCTCTTTGATCTCTCAAGAAGAAAGACATAGGAAGGTTGGTGTTCAACTTACCATTGATTCCTCTAGTAGCCTGGCCTTTGCTATCAAAAATGATAGTCCCAAACGTTATGGAACTTCAAATGCTTAGAACTTTGCCACTAGAAGTTATAAAAATCGCAAGAACAAACGTCCCTTTTGCACCCACTGTCACTTCCATGGCCACACTGTAAGTGCTACAAGATTCATGGATATCCACCTAGATTCCAACAACACCAAAAAGGGTCCTCATCCAACAACACTCATGTAGCTGCTGTCAATCAAGTCACGAATCAACCTTGTTCTGAAGAAAAACACAACAGCAGCAATGTTGGCAATTTTATTTAGAATCTCAACCCTGATTAGTACCAACAATTTTGGATTGTCAAAAAATCATAATCTGCAGGTTTCTCAGGTTTCTCAGCAATTTTATTTAGAATCTCAACCCTGATTATTGATAGATGGACACTGTCACAAAATCATAATCTGCAGGTTTCTCAGTCTCTATGAGTCCCACATTTTCAGGTCAACAATTTTGGATTGTTGAGTCAGGAGCCTCAAAACATATATGATCCAATGCTGAAGCCTTCCTGTCTATGCGTCGTGTGCAAAATTCCATGGTCACCACGCCAAATCACACTCGAATTTCTGTCCATTTCGTTGGTAATATTGAACTTAGTTCCACACTAACACTTAGGCATGTTTTGTATGTCCCACAATTCAAGTTAAATATGCTATCTGTAAATGCTTTAATAGCAGACTCATATCTTGCCATTGGCTTTTTTCCTGACCACTTTATGAGTCAGGAAATCAGTTCCAAGAAGACGATTGGCAGGGGTGACAAACTGAACAATCTTTATATTATGGATACAACTTCTTTGCAGAATTCAACCTCTTTGCATCCTGTTAATACTGTTTCTACTAGATCACGGCATAACAGACTTGGACGCTTGTCATCCAATCGGCTAGATATGTAGAGGAGTCAACTACATTGTCAAAGTTCCAAGTTTGATTGTTCAGAACCATGCTACATCTGTCCTCTAGCTAAGCAGAGGTGACTTTCCTTTGTATCTCATAATAATGTCTCAATCACCATATGATATGGTTCATGCAAACATTTGGGGACGTTATCATATCATAGCTCATTCAGGCCATAGTTACTTTTTAACTTTGGCTGATGACTGTACTCGTTTTACTTAGGTGTTCTTACTCTGGCAAAAATCTAATGTAGCAATTATCATTCCCAATTTTTTTTAATATGATTGACACTTGGTTTGGTTACAAGGTTAAAGCTTTTCATTCTAACAATGCTAGAGAATTAGCATTTGATGCATATTTCAAAAAGAAAGGTGTCCTACATTAATATTCTTGTGTGGAATCACCACAATAGAATTCAGTAATTGAAAGGAAACATCAACACTTGCTAAATGTTGCTAGAGCTTTATACTTCCAATCCAGGATTCCAATTCAGTATTGGAACGAATGTGTTCTCACTGCCACCTTCTTGATAAATCAATCTCCTTCTCCTCTCATTTAGCACAAAACACTAATTGAATTGTTATATAAGTTTGCTATAGACTATTCCTCCTTCAGAGTATTTGGATGTTTAGCATTTGCTTCTACACTTTCAACTCATCGCACAAAATTCCAACCTCGAGCTAGACCATGTGTTTTTATAGGGTATCCTCCTGGCATTAAAGGCTACAAACAACTTGACATCCAAACCAAACAGATTTTTGTCTCTAGGGATGTGGTTTTTCATGAACAAGTGTTTCCATTCCATTTTGTGGTGAGCGCAAATTCTTTAGTTGATACTTTCCTTAATCTCGTATTACTTCCAATCTAGATATACCCTCCATAACTTCATACAACCCTCCCAACCATTCTAATAATTTCCCTCCTCACAACCATTCTCAGGAGAACACCATTATTCCTCCCAAAAGATCCTCTAGAGTAAGCAAACAACCCTCTTATCTGCGTGAGTTTCACAGTAATCTCATGCTTCCTCACAACACTAAAGCATCTAAACCATCACTTCTATATCCTTTAACTAATTACCTCACCTATCAATCTTTCTCACCATCATATAAATCATATATCCTAAATATCTCATCCCACTATGAGCCTCAATTTTATCAGCAACCAGTTAAATACCCACAATGGAGGGAAGCTATGAGGATTGAATTAGATGCTATGAAGCCAACAAGACTTGGTCTGTTGTTCCTCTACCTCAAGGGAAGCATTCCATAGGCTGTAAACGGCTCTTCAAAGTTAAACTCAAATCAGATGGATCAATTGATCCAAATAAAGCCAGGCTACTAGCCAAAGGCTACACGCAGCAGGAACGAGTGGACTTTTTAGATACATTTTCACCGGTTGTAAAATTAGTCACTGTGAAGCTTCTTTTACCCTTAGCTGCTAATCACTGTTGGCATTTGATTCAAATGGGTGTCAATAATGCATTCCTTAATAGAGATCTTTTTGAGGAAGTATATATGGACCTTCCTTTAGGTTATCACATTCAGGGGGAGACCTCAAATCCAGAAGAAAGACGTGTTTGCGAACTTCATAAATCTATATATGGCCTAAAACAGGCCTCACGGCAGTGGTATGCAAAATTTATAGCATCTGTAATTCAGTTTGGCTTTAGTTAGTCTAAATCTGACTACTCCTTGTTCACCAATGGAACATGATCATCTTTTGTTATAGTATTAGTCTATGTTGATGATATTATCATCATAGGACCTTCAATTCCAGTCATTAACTCTGTCAAGATGTTCATTCATAGTCACTTCAAACTTAAAGACTTAAGAAATCTGAACTATTTCCTTGGTCTTGAAATTGCTCGCGTTCTACACAAGACATTATAGTTTCTTTGCGTCACTATACTCTGCAACTTTTCGAAGACACTGGATTTCTAGCTTCCAAGCCTGCACCTGTTCCAATGGATCCTAACTTGAAGCTTAATGCTACTGACGGTGAACTTCCATAAGATTTTTCCCAATATCGTAGACTTATTAGATGCCTTTTATACTTGACCCTTTCTAGGACTGATATTACTTATGCTGTCCACAAGTTAAGCCAGTTTCTTGCACAACCTCGTGTTCCACATCTCCAAGCTATTCACCATCTTTTGAGATACTTGAAGGCTCATCCTGGATAGGGACTCTTCTTCTCAACTTCATCTCCCATTCAGTTGAAAGCATTTTCAGACGTTGATCAGGGGTAGTGTCCCGACTTTAGAAAGTCCACCACAGGGTTTTACATTTTTCTTGGTGATTCTTTAACCTCTTGGAAGGCAAACAAACAAATCACAATCTCTCGATCATCTACTAAAGCTGAGTATCGTGCATTGGCTGCTACAACCAGTGAGCTTATTTGGTTGAAACAACTACTGCAGGATTTTTGTGTTCCTCATTGCTTACTAGCTCTTCTTTTTTTGTGATAATCAAGTAGCCATTCATGTTGCCTCTAATCCCATATTTCATGAATGCACTAAACACATTGAGATTGATTGTCATTTCATTCGAGGTAAAAAGTTAAGCCAGTTTCTTGCACAACCTCGTGTTCCAAATCTCCAAGCTATTCACCATCTTTTGAGATACTTGAAGGCTCATCCCGAATAGGGACTCTTCTTCTCAACTTCATCTCCCATTCAGTTGAAAGCATTTTCAGACGTTGATTGGGGGTCGTGTCCCGACTTTAGAAAGTTCACCACAGGGTTTTGCATTTTCTTGGTGATTCTTTAACCTCTTGGAAGGCATAAAAAAACAAATCACAATCTCTCGATCATCTGCTGAAGCTGAGTATCGTGCATTGGCTGCTACAACCAGTGAGCTTATTTGGTTGAAACAACTACTGCATGATTTTCGTGTTCCTCAATGCTCACTAGCTCTTCTTTTTTTGTGATAATCAAGTAGCCATTCATGTTGCCTCTAATCCCATATTTCATGATCGCACTAAACACATTGAGATTGATTGTCATTTCATTTGAGGCAAAATTGTTGCTGGTTCTATCAAGTTACTCCCTATACGATCTCAAAATCAACCTGCAAATATGTTTACCAAGTCTTTACCAACATCATCCTTATTTTCCTTGCTCTGCAAGATGGCTGTAAAGGACATTTACACTCCATCTAGAGGGGGAGTTCTACAATAGCGGGGGAGTTTTACAATAGCTAATATTTTAGTTAGTTAGTTAGTTAATCAATCAGTTAGTTATATGCTGAGCAGTACAAGTTAGTTTCAATCACCTATAGTTAGTTTTCCAATAGTAATCAGTTAGTATACTGTAATGTAAATTAATGCTTCATTTACAGTACTTGGGTATATAAGACGAACATGCAAAGCAATTTAATTGAATGAGAATAATCATCATAATTCTCTCAAATTCTCTATTGCGTTTCATCCTACATTCTTCATTCCCGTCTAATATATATATATATATTATAGTTGAATTGAAGGATAATAATATATTTATTGACGACATATAAAAGAGCATATTTTGACCACTTGTACAATATAAATATGGTTAGGTTGGGCTATCTATTGATGTGAACGAAGACAATGGGGCATCCAAGACAAAATTTATCCCTCTTAATATTGAGCCAGGTCTAAAAAGTTAACGTGAAGTAAAAAAATTATTCACGAGGAGAAACAGCAAAATATCGAAGAAGAGATTGGGAATGCCATCGTGAGTTCATCCCTCTCTGCGGAAGATAGAACTTGAACTCCATCAAGAGTTGTCGAAAGATTGACAACTTCCTCCGATCTGTGCACGCTGTCGCAGTTCATTCCTCTGAGAATGAAAATTGAGGAACCAGAAAGAAAGAAAGGGAGGACGTAGAGAGAGAAAAAGGAAAGGGAGAGAGGAAGAGAAAATGTAGATGAAAAAACCAAAAAAATGGAAAAAGATAAAAAGAAAATGATTTAGAACATCCGTTATATTGGAGGGGTATTTTAAGGTTTTAACAGCTTTTAAATATTGCTCTATGTTTTCAAAACGTTACTTTTGATATAAAATGAGGGAGAATGTTACTATTTTTTAGTGAAATTTAACATGAGTTGAATCTTTTAATCTTTGATTAGAGTGGAAAAATTTATAATCAATTAAGCTGTTTTTACTTTGTCAATTTTTGTTATTCATACATATTTAGGAAACATAAATCACAAATGACGGTTAAATTTTGGCACTAGCTAGTCACAATTTAGTCTATGCCTTTAACTCTTGCTGTACAGGCGATCTCGGTATATTTGATGTTACACTATTAACACCATATGGTGTTACACAATCAACTCCAATGTCTTCTTCCTGTCAAATTTTAGGTGGAATTTAGCCCCTAGACAAACACATGACCAATAGTTACTCTTGTACCTTAAAATTTTACCATCATGCCCTTTTTTAAAAAAAAAAGTCACCTGATCCAAAATTCAAAAACATTAGTTTACATGATTAAAAAAATGTTAGCTCATCTTAATTCTTCTAGAAGCTTGAGCTATTAAGAGATAGGGCTCATGCTTTTGCTCTAATATCATTTTAATTTATCACTTCTCATTATAAAAATTTAAGTTATTAATGCCTTGTTGACAGAGGGTGATTTTTGTGACATGGGGCCAACTAGAAATGTACAAAATGTTACATTTAGGTCGTTTTTTAATTTGTTTCCTAGATTTAAACCACAAATCAAACTTTTTATTACAATGTTTTCCCTAAAAAATTAAATTTTTATTCACATTTTCTTTCAGACCTATGAACCCTGCGCAAGGAAAAAAAAAACCTCAAATATAAACCATTGATTAATATGGTTATTGATTAGTCGAATCCAAGTGATCTGGATAACCTTATACTAAACGCTTGTCCTTGATAATAATGAATAAAAATCAATTAAATTAATGTTAATTCTTACGTCCTTCGTATCTTGATCCTTAGAGGCACTGTAACCATGCTTCAACATGACGGCTGCAATATATACTGCAAGATGGACTTTCTCAGCAAACTTGAGTATGGCGTCCGTTATGCTCAGACCCCCTGCGCTGTGTCCCACCAGTATCACCTACACATTCATCAATTAATTGACACACGAAAAAATAAATAAATAAATAAATATATGAAACTAGTTTGAAACCTTAAACAAAATCTCTTAATCACATAATATTTGGCACGTTTTAGAAGTAAGATTGAGAATAAAGTTCAGAAACCATATAATCTTTTGCCTTAAAATTTTGAACGTTTTAAAAGTGAGGGACAAAATTATAAGATTAAGAATAAAGTTTGGAGACTATACAACCTTCTGTCCCGGTGAAAGAGAGGACATGAATTTGATGAGAGGCTCATTGTACTCGGCGAAAGTAAAGACAGTATTGAAATCAGTAGGGTCAACGCCGGAGCACTTGAGGTCGAGACATGTAACCTTGTGGCCGGAAGCTTCGAGAAGAGTCCGAATCTTGTACCAGCACCACCCTCCATGGCAAGCTCCGTGGACTAGCACAAAATGGAGCTGCCGCACTTGCTGCTCTGATGGACGAGTTTCAGCCATATTTTTTCTTTGGATGCTATTTTTGCTTATCTTAATGATGATGATGGTCCCTTAATTCCTCATTCCAGCCCCGGCACGTGATCGCTCACTGCCAAATTTAAAGGAATTTATAATCAATAAGAGAATTTAATTAAAAAATTATTGAATTGATTAAATAATTTAAAAGAATTTAAAAGAGCGAGCACCCACCGGTAGGGATGTGATGAGTATACTACAATCCATTTGATCAACATCAAACGACATTAAATCAATACATAGCTTGAATTATTGATCATAAAATAGAATCAAGTGCAGTCAATGCTCTTCTTTTCTTGTTCTTTTGCATCTCATGTATGTCATAACTTTCGTGATATGGAAAAGACTTTTAGGATGGTCGATTTTTGTTAAAAAAAAAAAGATTGATCAGAGAAATGCTTTGAGAGTTGATTATCTGATTGTGGTAAATTCTTGCAATTTCTGATTCCAAAATCCAAAAATAGAAATGGTAGCAAATATCAATTTTTCAAGAATTATTAAAATAAATAGCTGGTTTTTGAAGATATTTATATTAAATAACAGTAAGTAGAAAATTTACTTGGTAAAAATATTTTTTTTACTTATTTTCTTGTAAACTTTTTTTATTATTATTTATTATAGATATTTTTTAAAACTTGATATTTATTTTAAAAAGTTTAAAAATCTAACATTTTTCTTTTTTTTTTTTTAAATCTTGCAATTACTTGTAGACCTAGGTAGCTCTCACATTTTAAGAAGAGCACTACAAATCTTTTGCGTTGTACTATATTTATTTTTTTATTCAAGTCTTTTTTTTATTGGTCTTCAATGGTAGGAACCAAGGGTTTAATCGGTCCACTTTGTACATCGTGGCTTTCTTTCCTAACCCTCAAAGTTCAACTCCATAATAGGTAAAATGAGAATAAAAAAACCACAATATTCGATACAAAGCCGATATATTTTCAAGTAATTATACAATCGCTAAACCAAAATTTTGACGCATATTATATGAAATTCTCCTATATGAGAAACCCATGAAAGACTGATATACACACACACACATTAGAGCTTTAAACAATAATAATAATAAAATTGATCTAAATTAAACCGATCTCATAATAGGATCTCCAAAGGTTGGATATTATTAAGCACTATTTTTTTAAAAAGAAGAAATTATAGTAAATATCACTTTTTTAAAATTAATTGTAGTAAATAGTAGATTTTAAAAATATTTATAGTAAATATCAATTTGATAGTGTAAATAATTTATTTATCCTCTTATTCACATTACAAATAGATTTATGGTATAAATAATTTATTTATCTTCTTATTTACAATGTAAATAATACGTTTTTGCATAATAAATAAATTATTTACATTAAAAATCTCTAATGTACTGCAAATATCTTCAAAACCTACTATTTACTTCAAAAAGTTTAAAAATAATGCTATTTTGCTCCTTTTCCCATAAACAAAATTTTTGAAATCTTACTTTTTATAATCATCATGTATGTTTAAATCTTATATACTACAAAAATAATATAAGTAATAGTATGACATAACTCTTTTTAAGTATGGCATAAATAAAAATATTTTTTTTGAAAATGTGGCATATCGTGTAATTTTCTCTTAAAAAACCGCGAAGCACTTTCATAGATAATCTTGAAAAAATTAGACAAATGGCTAATTTTTGACTACCTTTTTAAATAATTGGTTGAACTTTTTAAAAATAAGGGAAATAACCAAAATTCTTTAAAATTAAAGAAATAATTTGTTTTATTATAGCAGTACATCACTATAAACACCAATATATCATTAATGTATGTCATTAATTAACTTAGTAAAATACTTGTTAGCTATGGTTTATCTTTCATATTTTTTAATCATTCATTTTCTAATAATTTATCATTAAGAAATAAGTAGAGTATTAAACAAATAAACCATCAAGTTAATTAATGATAAAGTACAAATCAATACATCATTGATGTATTGTAGTTTAGTAACGATGTACTAATAATATTGATTTACATCAATACATCATTACTTAAGTATATCAATGATATACTGAAATAGGCATTTCTTAATTTTTAAAAACTTAGGCTATTTATTTAAAAAAGCCTTTCAAAATCATTTACCTTTATATCCTTATAATCTATATATGTTTATTTATTATATTATTTTTATATTTATCCCTCGAACTAACTTATGTCATTTTACTCCTTAACTTTTAAAATATACTACTATTACTCTTCAATCTTTATTGTGTTAGCAAGGATTTTCCCTTCTATCTAATACAGTTAGCTTTTGGCTTTTTTGAAATATTCTTATATTTCCCAATAAAGTATGTCACTTATGTTAATTTGCCCCTGACTATCAAAACATGTCACTAGGTGCCCACACTTTTTTTGTTAGTAAATAATCTTTTTCCATCCAATTTTGTTTTGATTAATAAATTGATTTGTTTATCTTCTAACTTCACAAGACCTCTACATCAAGGCAATTTGTATACTCACAACTTGCATGAATTTTTTTTTTACATGTCATTTAAATACAAATACAAAGAAAATTCAAGGGGATAAAATAAAAATAAATAAATAAATAAAACAAGACCCCCACAAAATCCCTTAAAGTAATTTGTTCTTATTTTCAAAAACTTAAAGACAATTTTTTTTCAAAGAATTTTATGGGGTTTTTTTTTTCTCCTTAAGCTCTTTTATTTTAGAGTTGGAATAGTCTATTGCAAAAAAGTTTTCCTTGAACGCTTTCTTCTTTAATATTTTTTTTTTTCTTTTTTTTTATGTTTGGG
>LNSY01372925.1:0-13437 GCA_002024485.1 Artocarpus camansi
CTTTCAAAATCAAAACTGCTTTAGGATGGTCTGTGGCTAACAGAAAAAATATTAGCCCTTCTATTTGCATTCATAAGATCTTAATAGAAGAGAATTGCAAGATTGTGATCCAACCTCAACGTCAATTGAATAACATGATGCAAGTTGTGAAGAAAGAGGTGCTCAAACGGTTGGATGCCCGGCTTGTCTATCTAATCTTGATAGCTCATGGGTGAGTCCGGTGCAATGTGTACGAAAAGAAGGTGTAATGATGGTGGTGACAAATGAGTCCAATGAGCTTACTCTAACAAGAACTGTGACCAGATGGAGAGTGGGCATGGACTATCAAAAGTTAAATGAAGCCATTTATAAGGATCATTGCCCTCTGCCTTTTATCGATCAAATGTTAGATCGGCATACAAATCATGCTTATTTCGGCTTCTCAAATGTTTATTCCTGTTACAACTAAATAGCCATAGCTTTGGAGGATCCAAATGAGACCACTTTCACATGCCTTGAAATTTGCTTTTTGGAGGAAGTTTGTGTTATGCAATGCTCCTTCAACTTTCCAATGCTGCATGATGGCATCTACTTCGAGAAAATTGTAGACCTATTTATGGATGATTTTTCTATTTTTTGGAAATTCTTTTGATCATTGTTTGGAAAGTCTCAAATTGGTATTGCAACATTGTGAGGAAACTAATCAAATACTCAACTCAGAGGAATGCAGCTTCACGGTGTTTTGAGGAAATTGTTTTGGTCCATTAGGTGTTTAATAAGAGTAGTGAGGTAGATAGGTGAAATTAAGGTAGTTTAGAAGCTCCCACCGCCCAAAATCCGTCAAGGCTATAAGGAGCTTTTTGGGGCATGTAAGTTTTTATAGGCAATTTATTAAAGATTTTGCCAAGATCTCAAAACCTCTATGTGATATGCTAGAGAAGGTTGTGCTCTTTAATTTTAATGAAACATGCTTGAAGGCTTTCAACAATTTAAAGGAGAAGCTTATTTTGATTCCCATCATCGCTAAACCAGATTGGAGCTTATCGTTTGAATTTATATGCGATGTCAGTGATTTTTCCATGGGAGTCGTTCTACGCAAAGGAAGAACAAGATGTTACGTGTGATACATTATGCAAGCCACACTCTTAATAACACCCAAAAGAACTATGCATTTCCTTTCATTTTATTTTTAGTTATTTGATTTTTAGTTAGTTTTTATTAGGTTCTTAATTTAGTTTTTAAATTATATTTAATTAGTAAGTTATGTTAATTTATTTTTGCAAATAAGAGGAGAAAAGGAGCTCAAAGTAAGTTTCCGTCCGAGTTAAGCATCACGGCACCAGAAAGTTGAGGCTATGTTACCGGTTTGTGGTTTCCCAAAATTAAAAAGCTATAAATTTTTCGTAGGATGCCTAATCCTAAAAACCTATAAATAGGTCATTTTAGGGATGTTTCAGAGAGCTTTTCAGCACTCTTTGAGAGGGGAGATTGATAGGTTCCTAAGGAGTTCCAAATTAAACCTTGCCAATTATATGGTCGTTATTGAGTTCAATAGAAAATAAGGGCCATTCTTGCAAAGGATTGGTCTTAATCTATGAGTAATTAATTTTATAAGTAAATAAAATGGTTTTTGGATTAATCAACTAAATTAAATAAAACACAAGAAAATAAATAAATCAAAATTTAAATAGTTGTGGACAATGATGATGAAACTAATTAAAAGTTTATTCTCCACTGCTAGATAATAATTATATAATTAATCACAAAGTTATTTTTAATTTTCTATCCAAATTACTAACCATAAATAAAAACAAACTTTGCTATTGCGATCTTATCTTATTGTGTTGTTAAATAAAACAAGCTTTTTATTAATTCCTTTATATTAAATAACTTAGAACAAACTCTCTAGATTCAATCTAATAAAAGCATTTAGATACGAAAAATAGGTTGATCTAATCAACAAATACATAAGCTCGGTTTATTTAACTTAGGTTATGTTCTAAATGCAATAATTTAAAAACTTGACTATAATCAATGATCAAATTTTGCTACAAATGATTAGAAAAACAAGACAATTATAGATCAAGTCTTCTCATCTAACAATAAAATATTCTTAAGTCTTTTTAGTTGGCCACGTCCAATAAAATAAGAGAAAAATCATGAAATTATAAACAATTAATATCTTTCATGACATATGTAGGCATCATTGATTGGTTGATTTTATTATTAAATAATTAATAGTTATTTATTTATTTGTGTTTATTTTGGCTTTGTTCTAGAGCTAGGCCAAACATTTTTTTATACATTTAAAAATATTTTCTTATTTTTTCGATATATTAAAAAGTTGCTTATTTTTCCGTGAAAACGGAAGGGCATGTACATGGCCAACAATGAGCCCGCGGAGAGCAAATCACCCGACAAAATTGTGACCAGATTAAAACATTGGTTTTCACAAAAATAACAAGAGTGTTTTTTTTTTTGTAACATAGCTACAACCAAAAGTTATATAATAAATTTATTATAACATATGAAAGTTTTACACTACAATATACTTTTGTTTTATACTGCAGCAGTTAAAAATATATAGTTGAAACCATGTTGTCAAACAAAACTTAAGGAATTGGGATTGATGAAAATATTGATAAATAATGTAGACCATAAAAATTTAAAAGGAGAAAGAAATAATATATTTCTCAATAAACGTTAAAAAGTTGAATTAGTTATATAATTATATTTCAAAATTTTACTTACTTCTTAATTTATCTCTCTGTGTTTAGAAACTAGAAAAAGTATTTTTTAAATTTGAAAATTTTGTTTCATTTTCATCCTTGCACATTTTGTAGATAAAAAAGCAAAGACACCTTTAATTAGAATAAATTTATTTTTGAATATTTTTTTATCTTGAGAAGAAATTTTTAGAAATATTTGAACATTTAAAAACATAAAACTCAAGATTTTTTTTTTAAATTGATGTTTTGTTTTAAGGTTTTTCTTAAAATCTACAAAATAGTTTCCATAAACTATTTACGGATAGTTAAGCTATTTTGTTCAAGTCTAGTAGCCCACAACGTCTTAAGAAAAGAAAAAGTGTTGCAAGAAAAATCTCCCATATATATATATATATATCAATCGATTAGATTTTATGTAGAAAGAGAGCAATAATTGCATCAACTTGTTAACTTGACATGGCATGCCTCAATGAGTTACATTTGAATAGAGAATTTCTATCTACGTGAACAAATGCTTCGGCATGATATTAAGCACTACAATTAATAGAAAATGAGTATTAATTATAACCTTGGTGTTGTGAAATCCACTTTATATTAGGGTATATTGCTAAGCACCTGTAAGGTTCCAAGTTTAATTAATTAAAAAATTTTTGTGCTAAATAGTAATTAATGTGCTTGATTATAATTTTATTAATTAATCAATTTTATATTTTCAATTTATTTTATTTCACTTATTTTATTTTCATCTATTATTAATTATTTTAAAGATAATTTCTGTTCATTATTTTCATGTTTAACTACTTCTATTTAATTATACCATTTTTCTTATGTCATAATTAATTTTTTTCTAAAAACCCAAACTTTTGATAAAATACAAATTGGTCCCAACAAACTCACATATCAGACATCACAAGAAAACATTCTTGACCATAAAACCCCCATTTATGAAACAAGAAACAGGTCATGGTTTTGAACCAAAATTGCCATCAAAATTTTGGCATTAAAATCAATCATTCAGACCAACACATCATTCTTCCCCAGCTCACTCTTCCTCTCTTTCATGTTTTTCTCTCCCTCTCTCCCTTTCCCTCTCAAATTATACTTCACTCAGAAATAGAAGAACAACTATTTTCCAAACAAACCAAAAGCAAAGCCCAGGTTTGAAGTTTACAAATTTATTCAATTCAAGATTATAAATTTTTATAATGATTCAAACTCTCATTATGAAGTATTATTTCTAATTATTGTGTTCAAATTCATGATCTAAGTGGAATATTTTATTTTTATTAATAGCTTTGGCCTCGTTTGGTAGTGTTTTTTATTTTGGTTTTTGATTGAAAAAAATTGAAAATGAAAACATTTTGAGAAATGTGTTGGGATTGTTTTTGAAATTATGTTTGCTTGTATATGGCAGTATTTAAGAAAAAAACATTTTTTAATAAAATTTTTATTTGTATTATTACAAAAAAGAAAATGTGGGTTTCCAAAAGGAATCCCTTCCTCTATTCTTGTGGTCTTCCTTTATTCTGGTCGGCTGTGGATGCTGGCTATGACAACGGCTGATCCAGCCCCACGCCCGATGGTCTCCTCTTTCTCGCGTGCGTGACAAACAGCCCCCTCAACAGCCCCCTAGCCACCCTCGACGACCTTCCTTGATGACCCTCATCTCTCACCTTCTCTCTCACTCTCTTTCCCTCTTATCGTGTGTCTCATGGTGGTTGAAACGTGAGGTCGAGGGCGACAAGCTTCATTGTGAGGAGTGTGACGAGATCATTGGGAGGAGGGCTTGGGTTGGAAGTCTTGCCGGCGACGGGTGGTCGGAGGGATGGTGGAGGGCGGCGCTAGTAGCTAGCAAGAAGGGTGGCGAGGTCAACGGGAGTCACAGTTAGGTTTTTGGTCTCACTAGCGAGGGGGTCCCTAGTCTGAGTTTGGTGGAAAAAAAGAAGAAGCAAACACAAGTTTTTTTATTTTCAATTTTGGGGCTTTTTTTTAGTGCCTTTGAATTTTTTTTTTGAAATATTTTAGGCTAAAATTTTAACCAAACACAATGTTGAAACCATTCCCATTTTTTGTGTTTTTGAAAATGGGAAAAAAATTTCAAAAAAAAAAAAACCAAACAACACCTTTGTTTTTGAGAAAATTATTGTGAATATGAGTTTACATGGGATAATTTGAGACCAAAAAGACATAAACTATGCTTTATCTGAAGTGATAGAGAGATTACAAACAAGATTCTGGTTTTTATTTAAGCAAAATTAGATTAAACACCATTAGTACATTTTTTCTTATTTTTAGAATATTTATGAAATTTTTTTGTTAAAGTGGTGAATATGAGTTGCATGTGTGCAAAGAGATTTTACAAGGTCCATATAAGTGATTTAAAACCATTTAAACATATTTTAGATGCATCTAAACTGATTTGAGATGGTTAGAGCTCAATTTGAGCTTAGATACTCGAAATAGAGCATCTATGTCGAGCCGACGTGGTCGGCCATGGTTTGTGTAATGTGGCCAATTTTGGTGCTATACAACGATGCGATCAACCATGGTAAAGTACCACGGTTGTCCACCATGAACCAAAAGGCACTATTTTAGCCATCCGAGCCTTTTGTTTCTAGTTGTTGCATTTTGAATGCATTTTTACTTATGGTATTGACTAGAAATTATTAATAAAGTACTATTTGAACAATATGAAATTTTAATGGACAATGGTACACTAAGAACGAGTTTACATACTAATGAGTTTTAGTCTAAGTTTCGGTGTTAATAATTGAAGTTTACGCTTAAAGTTAACTATTGTCCATATGGAGCTAACGTTTAGCAAAGCGGGTTATGGTGTGGAAGCATTTTGTTGCTAGGAACTAAGGTAGAATTTTATACCCCTTCATTTGTAGCCATGATATTTAAAATGTTTTGGCTATAAATTATATTCTTGAATGTTTTTAGAATTCTATTATGCATTAAATATATTTCAAATGTTTTTGAAAATATGTTTCTAAAAGAAAATGATTTTTCACTATCTCGGTAGAAGCATATCTAAGTGAGATACCATGTTTGAATAGTTTTCAAATGCCTATAGGTGTGAGATTTCCTGGTTGGTTGTGTTTTAAATCCATAGTGCCACATAAAGTCAAGGTCGTGCATAGGGTGACATAGAGGCAGGTCCCAGAACCACGATCGGGCCACTTTAGTGGTTTTCATTCAAGGCCTTGCAATTAGTAAGTATTTATTTATGATTTGAGATGAATCATATGAAGCATAGGGTAAGATTCCCCTGTATAAATGATTTATATTTGCATTATTTTGTTAATTTATAAAATGTTGTTTTGGAACTTAAAATCCTACTGAATCTTTTGCTTACAATTTTCTATTTGTCTTTTATTTTATTTCCTCCTAGGAGGTTCACAATACATCGTTGGATAGATTGCTGCTACTTGCTGGATAACTCGTGGTGCTCATGATTTGTGCTGATTTTCTTCTTTTTTTTTTTATATCAAGGCATGTAACAATGAGACTCTATTCATGCACTATGATTTATTTTGTTGGGTTGTAGTTTGGTTGTTATTTTCTTTATGTTTTGATTATGTATGCACCACTGTGTGGTCTGGAAGCGCCTAGATGGTACTTGATAGATCTTTGCTTTTCCTAAAATATTAAGGTTATTTCAATAATTTTTGTTGATCATGTTATGTTTTAATTTAATCTAAGTTTATTTTATTTTTTATTGTTTTTCTCAGCTTTATTTAATATTTTTATGATAATGTTAGTGAAGAACAAAAATAAAGTTAGTTGGAGTTTAAGTGAAATTTGAATTAATTATCTTTAATTAAACTACCAAATCACTGCCTCAATTTGAGGGTGTGACAGTATCGCTAGGCCAAGACGTTATTCTTCTATGATAAGAAATCTCAATTGGAGAGGGTTAGAGTCATGTGTTAACAATTTTACATATATTTTTACCTATGTCAATTAGTATGGAAAAATGTAGAAATACAACCTTAGACTAATTATAGAGTCCACTAGATCAAAGCAAACAACCATAAAGATCCAGTTTTGACCAAGGAAGGATTTTAATAACGAGATTTTTGAGAACTCTACCCCTTATACCATGTATTTGTCTAATTCTCCCTAAGAATTAAGAATAAGTTTTTTCTTCATTATTAAAATTCTCATCAATCATGTTACTTTTATGAGTATAATGGACTCAATGACATTTTGACTACAATAGAGATACAACATGTATCAATAACAAGCAAACATAGTATAATTCAATAATATAAAACTACATAATGTTTTATGTGTTAAAATCTATAAAACAGGTGCACTACTATGATAATTTTCAAATCGATCCTTACAAGTTGCCTTTAGGTAATCAAACAAAAGCTTAGCCAAATACATATATTCTTGCAAGTTATCTTGGCGTAATCAAACAAAAGCTAACCAAATACACATATCCAATCCAATTAGTGTATGCCTCCTAAATTTCTACTCCATATCATTTGGTTTCATCATAAAATTAATTAACATAACTTATTGAGAAGGTTAATCATTAATTTTGTCTTTAATATTTAACCATTGTATATATCATCAGATCCATGATTTATGGTTGCCACGTTCGATTTACATCCATAGAAAACCCAAAGATATTACAACTAGGAGATGCAATGATGAACGCCTTTTATGATTGACCAATAATTAATCCCGATAAGAATAAAACTCTTATGCTCATAAAACAAAGAGTCCTAAGATTATAACATACAAACCAGTTTTAAAAATCCTTTAGTCCTTATGAGGATAAACCTTTACTGCTTCAAAACAATGGATTCTGATCTATGTGCTTTTTAGATTGAGACTCATCATTTTGTGCGTAGTAAGGTTTTTACCTCAAGGGTGATTAGGCATGCCCCTAATTTTAATGGTGATATTGTGCATATCTATCAAAACATATCAAAAAGCAATCCAGCATGGATAAAGTGCATCAATAAGCAAATATGATAAACAATCGTAACATTATGATTCCATTCTAAAGAAAATTAAAGATTACAAAAATAAATCCATCAAAACATACATTGACCTTCTTTTATAACTCTTTATGTATCTAGCTTCCTGTTTTTCCATCTTCCAATTAATACTTTTATTATGTTAAAATAATTCTACTTAGACTCTAAATAATTTATCCATAAGTTCGAAAAAAATAACAACATAATTAACAAAAAATTATTTGTTTTTTGGGTTGCTTAAAGATGGTCCGCAAAACCAAGCGTTGGATGTGGATTCAAGCACACTTATTTAAGTGTAAATTAGGTGGTATACCAATTTTTTACTACTGTAATTGTATTCTACTACCTTTTTACCAACGATACTATTGGATTGTTCCTGTGGTTGATTGGTCAAGCTAGTGCTCTACTTATGGTAGGCCAGTGCTCAACCTAAGTTCGGTGCTCGACCTAAGTTTGATGCTCGACCTATGGTTGGCCTATGATTGTTGTTCAACGTACGGTTGCTCGGTGCTTGGCCTAGGGTTGGCCGATGCTCGGCCTAGGGTGGGCCAGTTGGTACCTGGCCTCTTCAGTCATTTAGTTCAAAGGGTTCTAGATTTCTAGATTGTCTTCTTATCATAAAGATTTCACCCACAACAAACACTAACTTATATATTCCTACTCTACAAAGGAAGCTTAGGAGAGTCTCCAATTCTTCCTAGTCATGCATTCTTTGTTTTTAAGTTGCTTCATTGCAAAGTCGTTACAGAAGATACGTTAAAAAAGATTATTTTGTTGTTTTGAATACAAAGATCACCTATTATTATTGAATAAAATTAATAATCAAGCAATGATAGTAGAAGATCTAGGTCTAGTATTTATGATAATTATAACAAAAAAATAAAATCAACGTATTTGAAGAGAGAAAGCTGATTAGGCAAGTTAATATGAAGAAAATAGTACACGGAAAGCCAACTTGATAAAATTTATGGCCTTAAGCGAGATGTCTATAGGAGGAATATTTAAAAATATATATTTTTATGTGTGTTCTTTTTTTACCCCTTCATCAACCCCTATTTTATTTTATTTTTAATGTTTCTTCGGTTGAGTTTATTACATCTCCCTCACTACCTGTGAGAAATTTTTCCAAAACTCTTTTTAGAATTTGAATTATACTCTCTATTTTCCTCTTTTTCTTGAGTTTTTTGTACCCTAATGCAATTTTCTATTCCACATATTTGTTCATACGACTTAACTCATGTATGTTTGAAAACAAATCAACTCAATACACAACAATAACAAAAATAAAATAAAACGACATAGCAAATGCAACGTTCAAGAACAATAATCAACAAGTAGATAAAAATAAGCAAGAAATGGATAACTCGAAAATCTAGAGAAAAAATATTGAGAAGAGAGTAGCAATCTAATATAAGTCAAAGCTTCTGGAGAGATAGCGACTTTTGTTTTGAGAAGAAAAGAAATATGTATTGTGCAAATACAAGAGGAAAGAGAAATTTTCTAAATCAAAAGAGTTCCAGTCAAAATAAAAGACCATAAGAGCTGATTCATTTTGTTAAGTTTCAAATAGCAAAATTATTTAGAGGATGATAACCAGAATAAGATTTTTATTAATTTTATTTTCCAAAGTATATTGCTTAATAGAATTAAATTGTTAATTAAATTTGAGATTGATTATAGAAATCATTTTTGCAATCTCACCCAAGTGTGTTACCTTCTTAAAAACTAATGGGAAACCTATTAGTTAGAATAATCCCAATGGAAAGAGTCCAGCCTTCTATTTCTTTTTTCTCTCCTTCCCGTTCCTTCATTTCGCAACACTTCCCTTATTCTCTTTCCGCTCTCTCACTTTCACAAATTTCCCCTTCTCTTATCCATGAAACTTCTATTCTTTAAACAACAAACAAAAAAACTTACCCATTTCTAGTCCAAATTGACTGATTCTTTTTGCTAAGCTCTCATAAACATGTGGGGAATGAAACAAGATTTATATTATCTATCAAAATCTGCCATGCACGGTTGTTCACTGGAACTCCACTATAGTCCTTGCCATGAGCCGCCATCTCTAATAGTGATGGTTGATATTACCTACCTCAAAACATCCCAAACTACTCTTAGTATGGAAGCCCTCAATATATTTTAAGGAAAAAGCTTCTTTATGTCCTTTAATTCCAAAGGTAGCTGTTGGGAGTGTCGTTAGGTCTCAAAAGTATCAGTGCAATGTTGCTCATAATCTAATATGTCTGGCAGAGCTCTGAATGTCGTTCATAGGTCATCGCTGAAATGAGTTCCTTCGCAGTAGTCTTGCTTGGGCAGTGGACTCATTAAGAAGACTTACCCTCAATCTTGATCCTTACAGGGGAACAGACCTTCTCCTCTTGATCAGCTTTAGCATCCTAGCTGATGTCTCTAACTATATTAACTTCTTCGGTGTCGTCTTGGCCAGAGGTGCCATGTTCACCTAGAGCAATTGCCATTTGTTCCATCTCCAACTCGTCAAGACAACTAGAGTTGCTCAGGACAATCACCTCAATTGAAAGATTATCCTCAAGGACGAGCCAGAAAAACTACGTCTAGGAAAACCATAGCTCCTAGTTACATATGGTCCTTTGTGCTCACAAAAAATCTCTGCAAGACATGAAACTCCTTCCCAGAACAATCAACGAACAATATGATCAATCTTTATATGCTTGGTGGGAAACGAGGAGGGCACCCTCTCAAGTGTGACCTCTACAATGTTGGAAGTCGACCATTCAACCGAAAACGATTTGCTTAAGCTCCTCATCTGAGCTACTAGAATTTCCGGACCAAGAGGCACTACCAAACTACACGTGTTGTGAGTCAGACAGGTCACTCCTTTTGCTCTTGAAATTACGTTCTTGGATAAAGTAAGTTGGATTCTTGGCCGAGATATGTGAACAACCTTCTCAGACTCCTAGGTAGCTTCATAGCAAACGCCACGAACTCTTGAGCAATAGATGGAAAATGGATGAAGGGAGCCTTCCTTATTTATAGACGAGCCCAGCAGTGAGAATCAAGGAGGTGTAATCATGGTGCCTTGTCTAGGAAATCGCAAATCAATAGCTGATGCTTGTCCACTAACATCAACGTTGCCATAAAACTAAGCCTGTGTCTTCCCCAAGTAGGTCTATACTTTGGATCCTAGAGCTCCGAGAAGGTGGCAATAAAGGTAGGCTGATCACTTGGTGAAAGTAGTGTCACATCAGCCTCATTTCTTTGACATCTTTGAGAACTACCCTAGTCTCATCTATCAAAAGTGCAACCTGTCCAATTTCTGACCCGGTTTACTAGGGGGATACTAGTGGGGGTGTTCTCAGAGGGTTGTGCTAAGTAGCTTCTCAAGGAGCATTCCAAGAACACCTTTGTGTCTTAGGCGATTGAAGCTATTGTACTTTGGACAATTAGTGTCCTATGCCAACTAGTGTCCTGTCTGACCAAGCCAATCAGAGATGCATAAAACACCCAAAACAGAATTATTAGACTTGGCTAGTCCTTTACAAGACCAGTCCTTCTAGGCACATTAACTTTTCCCCAAGTATGAGTGTTAACATCCAAAAGACTACCATGTGCCACTATCTTAATAACCTGATGGGCAACCTTCTCTACCAAGAGATTGTGACATAGGTCACCTACCACTCGAGATTTTTGCAGCTGTACACCTAGGTAATGGGGTGAACCTGCCTCATACCCAATCAAAATCAAACGCTAAACATAGGAACATGAACTTTATCTCAAAGGTAAGTGGACTCTCTTGCCTTAACCTTGCCTCTCTCTACCTAGCTCACTCCAATCAGGTAGATGACTTGAGTGTTAGAGTGCTCTTAGTAAGCACCATACTAGTGTCTTCCTCACTTTTAGACGTGTCCTTGTCTTTCAGGTTTAAGTAGACTAGACAATCCAAAGGCAGAGAAAGAAGTTTGATCACAATGCACAATGACACATGGTGTTGAGTCGTCTGAGGTCATCAATAGTTGGGTTTTTTTAAAGTCTGTAAAACTCATAGGTGATAATTATAAACCATGGATAAAGTAGTTGAAACAATGGTTAAACATTTAAGATTAATTTCATTATTAACCTCCTTTGGAAGCTCTGTTAATAAAATTAATTTTCAAAGAAAACGATTATTAACATATGCTAGGCCAAAACAAGTCTTAGATAATACATACTAATCAAATTGGATCCATGTTTCTTATTGAATTTGGCAAGTCTCTCCTAGGTGGATTATTAAATTTTGAGTTAGAAATTATCATTGTAAGGTTGTGATTTTTTCAAAGTTTTAACAGCTAAACACATTATATGAATGCTAATATGTTTGTGTTATCTTACTAAATTATTATTGCTTGTTTGCTTATGTTTGATATATAAAACATTATTATAAAATAAAAATGTCTAAAAATGCATTATCATTGATACTTGACAAAAATATATTAATAGGTGAGAACTATAATGATTGGAGACAGAACCTAAATATGGTCTAATACTTTGAGAAACTCTAATTCATGCTAATCACACCCTATCCTCCCATGCTTATCGATGAATCCACTAATGAATAAATACAAGCATATGATCATTGAAGGAATGCTGATGATTAAGCACGTTACTATATTAGGGCTAGTATGAATAATGTGCTATAGGCTCAAGATGAAGATCATGAAACTATTCAGTAGATCATGGATAAGCTTGAAGACATATTTAAAGGCCAAGCCTTATCAAAGTGGCAAGGGGCTCTATAGAAGATTCTCAACTGCAAACAATAGCTAAGGACATTTGTAAAGGATCATATGATGTTGATCATGTGTTACCTCATTGAGGCTTAAACCCATAGAACTAACATTGAGACTAAGTCATAAATGACTATTGTTGGAGGTGAGCTCGGTGCCATTATCGAGGAGCCTTGCTCTAGGTGGTCGGCAAACACAACTCGACAAAGCTCTAGGGAGCTAACAACTGATACTGATGAACTCGAATTGACTGTCTGAGATGATTGTCAAGGCCTATTGAGTTGCACCACAACTAGTCACCTCCTTGAGTCAAAGACCAACTCGAGTCAGTTAACCCTAACTCACAAACAGGTCGCCACTCGCTATCATCGGCTAACAAGTGGTAGACAACTCATAGTTAGATGGAAGGCAATCCACTGACGGAGGGCATGACACTTGTCTTCTGCCTTCTAACACGTTTTGATGTAACACATGGGTCGTGGGTAAAACTGACCTAACACCTAGTCCAAGTGGCAACCTATAAATAGGGTGCATTTTTTGCATTAAGGGATGCATGCTCCTTCTTACCTAACAAGCTCCCTTTCTCTACCGAGCAACCTCTACCTTGAGCGTCGGAGAGCCCTTGTCTATTGATTGACCAATCTTTTCTTGTTTTCGAAGTGTCCCTCCTCTTGTTGCAGGTCCACCTGAGCAGGTAGAGACTAGCAAGGAAGAGCTAAGCACCATGCATAGTCGCACGTGGTTTTGATCCATCGCTAAACTCAGGTAAGCATCAACATTCTGGTGCTAGAAGGAGGGCCACCTATGCCTTCACTTGAAGTCACCAGCCATAGCAAGCTAATGAACTGAGATAGTAACTTGAGACAATGCCTGAGACAAGTGTAACGCCCCATTTTACAGACGTCACAGATGATGTTACATACATTCATTTAACCGTTTAAAGAAGCAAACTATTATAAATTATAACATGTATTTAAAATCATAGTT
>LNSY01373055.1:0-12675 GCA_002024485.1 Artocarpus camansi
ATTTAATTCAAATAAAGTTATTAATGAAATTGGATCTCTAGAGCTTTATCTTTATTATTTTTGTTTCGTTTATTTTATTAAAATTTTATTTGTTTCATTTTATTTTCTTTTTAATCAATTGTTCAAAAAAATAAACACAATCTCCATAAGAATAATGCTCTAGTTATCGTTATATTACTTATTTAAACGATATTGTGCACTTGCAATTTTCTAACAAACAAAGCTCTTCTTGAGCCTTGGATTCCTAATCTTGTAAAATTTAGCAGATCTAAGGTTTCAAGTATCGATTCATCCTTCAACATGGACATTGCTTGGATTCTTGGCCCAAGTATAAAGTCTCTAGAAGACATTTACCGTCAACTCACATGTGATTGTTTGAAATTTCTTAATATGGGTGAGGTTGGACTTCACAATGTCAATAACACCATTCATGGTCAGAGGTGCATGGTTTAAGGACAAGTGGAAATTCCAGAATGGTTATGCTAAATGTCAAAGAATTGCCAAAGAGGATGCCATAGGTCATGCTAAAAAGATTAAGTCTGACTTGCTAGTTGAAAAAGAACTTAGGCGAAAACTGGAGGAAGAAATTTTCCAACTTTGGAGATAGAACTCCTCTCGTCTTTGGGATACTACTATTGCCTCCCTTTCTTCTTTTGCTGACTATTCATAGACCAAGGTCTTCAAACTCAAATTTAGTTCTTTTGAGAGAAGAATGTAAAGCTTTGTCAAGAGAAAGTTGTTCATTTGGAGACCATTTCTAGGCTAGTAAAGCATACTAATGAGTGCTATTGTAGTTTAACATAGCAATCGAGGCTACAATCTTTGAAACCATGGAATCTTTAGAAGATTCCTTTCGTCATCATTGGGCAAGTTCCTTCGCTTATAAGAACACACAAAATCAAGTGTTTGAAAAAAGACCTTATCGGATTTTATGGTTTAATTTCTTCCTCGATTCAAGATCCCAATGCCACAACATCTTCCCCCTTAAATCCTTCTGATTATGTATTTCCAGTCGCATCATCATTAATTCCACCTTTGTGAAAAGTGGAAGTTTCCCTTTTTGTTTCCCAATGTTTTTTTTCCTTTTCTCTATAAATATACTCACAAAACTTTGTTCCTAAACCTTTACTTTCTCCCTACCACAATCAAAGTTCTCAATATTCTCTTTCTTAGATTTTCCTTCTCTAATCTTAGAAACGTTCCCTGTTGCATAAGTGGCTCTCATCATTGACCAAATTTGTGCCTACGTTCAAATTCCAAAAGGCATCAAGATTCAATTTTTTGATTGGTCAGCATTGGCAAACCTTGGTGATTTGATCGTCTCTCTTTGTTAATTACAATGCATTAGCCTTTATCTTTACCCCTTCTTTAATGATTTCTTTACACAAACTAAAATCTGCCCTAATTAACTTAACGCCAATAATTGGAGGATTATCATAGGATCCATTCAGACATTTGGCTACAAAAACACCAAATTGGGAATTCCTGATCTTGGTTATTTTGACTCCATAAACTTTCGTGCTTAGACTCATGCATGTCATTTTCAGCCTTGTGCCAATTCTCCAAATTTCTTTATTAGGGGAAATGCATCTAAAAAGAGCTGGGTTGAAAATTTACTGAGGATTTGTGGTGCCTAGATTTACAAGGTGGCTAACTATTCTGAGATTCCTATTGTTGAAGGCCAAACATAACAATCAAAGTTTCTAGAACACCAAGTCTGGTGCCTTAGTTCAATTTTACAATTTTGAGATTAATAATCTCATGATAATCGATCCCTTTTTTCTATGATTGATGGTTCCTAGTCTTCTCATGATTTCTTTATGAGTGATCAAGCCAAGGACTAGCTTCTATTTGAATATAGAACCAAGTTGGCTGCTCTTTTTAATCCTTCCCAAAGGAAAGGTCACAAAGAGCATTACAAAGAAGAAGAGATGACCCTAGAGAAAGACGAACCTATTTCTGAGACCACTTTGGAAAATGTACAAGTCTTAGTTGATTCATTGGCGGTTTCTTTGAAAAAAGAAA
Organism: Artocarpus camansi; assembly: GCA_002024485.1. Lineage (NCBI taxonomy): Eukaryota > Viridiplantae > Streptophyta > Magnoliopsida > Rosales > Moraceae > Artocarpus > Artocarpus camansi. The sequence continues at coordinate 2,026 of LNSY01373055.1, forward strand.
AAAAAAAGAGACTCCACAAGATAAAAGGTCAAGATGTGTTTGAGAAACACTTGGCTTTTATTTCTTAGGGCATCCCCCCATCCCACTAGATACACTCACTATTCAACCTTCTGTTACTTTTGCTTCAGCAATTTCTATTTCTGTCACAATTTATTTTGTAACGACCCGTCTTTTTAGCTTGTCACTTAACTTTATTAATTGTTACTATCTTAACTTAATTCTTACTTACTAGTAAGAAGAATACTGGATATATTGTTTTTACTTAATAACATACTTGAATCTATAAGAACTTCCATTGCAACAAAAATTAGGACATAGCTTAAATCTTAACACAAAAATCATTCAAAATATTCATAGAATTCATTAAGAAAGATTTACTTTCTTAAAACTTTTCAAAAATTATTTCCAAAACATTTCGTAAAATATTTCTTTTAAAATGCTTTTCGTAAAATTTCTTAAAAAATATTTTCTTAAACATTTACTTTCTTAAAACTTTTAAAACGGTATTTCAAATAGGGAAAAAAAAATTTAAGTAGGGGAAACTTACTATAGCGGTATCTATATTTAACCATCACATTTATCTCTTCGTAACACAAAGTTCTTCAACCAGTCATACTGGTCTCTCGTAGGATTACTTATAGCATAAAGAAACTTATAATGAGTTATTACTGAATAAGTTCAAACATAGTCTCTCAAAATATTAAAAACATTCATCGTAATACATAGCCTTTAAATTTTTCTCATAAACTTTCTTTGTTAACCTTTTCATGTAAACAATTTTTATAAAATGTTTTTCATCAACATTGCTTATAAACAATCCTTAAATTGTTTTTCATAAACATATATCATAACATGTCATGAAAAAGAATGCAAGCAAGGTAATTATGCATGTTTCCATTTATACTTTTTTATGAACATTTAATTATGAACTTTTTATCATCATTCATAACTTCCTTAAACTTCTTATCGTCGTTCTTATTTTACTTGAACATATGAGTGAAGTGTTTATATCAACATTATCAATTATGAGATCATGACTTTAATTTAACATAATGCTTCTCTTGCGGAAGACTTATGACCATCGGGCAACGAAGTCACAACTTTAACATAACTTGTATATTTCACATCAAGGAGGCTGATATAATACTTTAATTATCATCATTGATTTACCTTTTTGTAAACTTTACTAAGTACATAAAATGCTAAAAATACCTTATGCTATAACTTAGCATTGAAACATTAAACATAGCAAATGCAAATACATTGAAAATTATAACTTGAATTTTGTAAATATTATACATAACATATGCAAACAACTTCAAACATACGAAGGCATTTGAAAACTATTTTCTTCATGCTATACATAAAGTTTGAAACTTACCTAGACTTAACTCTAGCGTTTCTATTTCAATCCTTTTTTTATTAGTCAGCTTCTATGTCCTGTTTCAAATGAAACCTGACTATTAGCTAACTTTTCTCATTATCGACTAACACAATCAATGATAAAACTTAAATATTATCATTCGTTTCTTTTATTTAACTTCGTTCTTATTGGTTCATTACTCTATTGCTTAACTTGAACATTCCTTAGTCAAACTTCTCGTCTTACTTAGTGGTTTCGTTATTTAATGTGATACGAAATATTTTCCATTTAAGAGCGTCACGTTAATTTGAAGTGGTTGGCTCCGTTTTAAGGATTTCTTAAAAATGACGATTTTATACTTAATGAGTTTTTCAAAAATCTAGTAACTTTGCTAAACTTCTTGTTTTACTTCATAATCTTATTACTTACAAGGTACATAGAAATTCCTGCTCATGGGCATTTTCCTAATTTGGTTATTTCGGGGTCTATTTTTGCCTTTTTATGAAAAAGGGCCATTTTGCCCTTGACAAGTTTTAGAAAATTTGCTTGTAATTTTAAATTAAGGATCTCAACTTCAATTTGTAATTATGGAGAGATTTAGATTATCTTACCTTAAATATTATCTGCTTTTATGTAGCACTTATATACATTATTTAAAATCACATTTAAATAATTTAGGGTTTTCGATATTTATAAAGCATTTAAAACATACTTACAAAAATAATATTGAAAAAATTCCTCTAATTATATTAATAATAAGCAAATAATAATACATCTCATTCATTGGTGGACACATATTCCAACAGCTACTACTTTGTCTAATTATATTAATAATAAGCAAATAATAATACATCTCATTCATTGGTGGACACATATTCCAACAGCTACTACTTTGGGACAAAAGTACGTCACCTCAGCCCCACTGAATGTGCTAGCCGTTTGGAGACATGACTATGGCCTCTCACACACTAATTTGAGTACCAGGTTGGCGTGAATAAGCCTTTGTATTTAAAACTCTAAAAAAATACCCAAAACTCAAACTTATGACCATACTCTTAGCCACAGTAACCCTTTACTGCTAGGTCAACAATTCTTGTCAATAAACAAAAACTATATAGCTCCAAGACAAAAAACTAGCCCAATCTTGCATCCTGGAAGTTTAACGACTTCCTTCTCATCATACAATCCCATCAACCTCTCTTAATCTTCATACTTCCAACACTAGCAAGGATGTTGGAAATGGTGGATATAACTAAACAACCATAGTGCTTGATATATGGTGATATTTCATATTAATTGATCATCTTCTCAAAGAACTTTGTCCCCTCCTTAACCAACACTTTATGGCTGCAACAGTTTAAAAATGCTTAGATTTGTTACTCGATTTGGCTTCATCCTGATTTTCTTTGTCTTCTTGAAATTCTCAATTGCTTCTTTTCCCATCCCGTGCATTGCAAACTGATATGATCAATCACCATGCGATCAAATTTTGCCATTCCAACAATATCTCCTGAAACAATCTTTATGCACTTACTGTGCACCACAATTCGAAAATAAGTCCAGGATAAAATTTGTAATTGAAACTAATTTAAAATTATGTTTTGGGAGTAAATAAACTTTCACAATCTACCCATTTTTGTTTTTGTTTTATTTTTTACATTAATTTTTACATGATCACTCATCTTACAAAATTGCCCTGAATTAAAAAATGTTAAGATTAATATGTTTTTGTTGGGAAATTTGGAAAGGTTTATTCAAGAAATTCAAAAATCAAAATTGTAGAGTTTCGACATGGTTTTGACTTGAAGGATCGATCCAAAATGAATTCAAACTAAAATTCCTAAAGATAAAGATAAACCTTGAAGAAAAATCTTGGTTCTACTAAGTCTCAAATTCAAACTTGAAGAGGCTTTTATTTTAACTCTTTTAAAAAGAGGAAGATTGTGATTTATTTCAAGGAAGATTTAAGAAGATATTTTTGAAGAATTACATTGAGAGGTCATAGCAAAATCTATCTAGATTCTTTTCAAAGGTTAGATCCTATCTTATCAGATAATGTCGCAATCCACTACTACTAGAAAATAGTTGCTTACAAGATGCTTTTCAGATGATGTGGCAAACTGTTGTCATAAGTCACACGGCATTTATTAGCATTAAATGTTGTGTGCTTTTGACAACTGTTTTATAAACAAACATCTAATGCTTTACTTTAGATGACGGTTTTTAAGAATCATCGTCTAATATTCTTTAACTATCCCACTTATTTGAAAATCAAAACCTAATCTCTTTCAGCACTATCATCCTCCCACTCCTTTTCTCCCTCTCTCGGTATTGTGATTCTAAAGCCCCCTATCGCCTCCTTCTATCACCAACTCCATCACATTGAGCCTCTTCAACATCGAGCTCAAAGGTCACGAGCCTTTGTGTCGTTCAGAGCCTCTTTGTCGAGTCCTACCACGACAACCCCTTGAGCTGTTGTTCACTCCATTGGAATGGTCTCCCCTCCTCGAGAAATACTTCAAAGTCCTCACAACAATTTCCACCACGACAGAGGTCAACCGCCATCATTATCAGTTTTTTTTTATATGTCAATGTAACTTTCTTAATTTTTATTGTTAATTGTATGAATTTTTTCCTACTTATTTTAATTTTAATTTAAGATTGTTGGGTTTGTGATTAAATTAACTATCGTTTATGTCATTTATCCTTTTGGTTTAGTGGACTTTGTCATTTGTATTTAAGTTGTTTATTTAGTAACTGGGTTTTTATATTTAGGATTTAAGAATGAAATTTTTGTAATTCGGATTTCGTAAATTATTTCTATGTTAATTTAACGTTATTAGTTTTAGGTAGTGTGTTAGTTTTGGTTTTAATGTTCTTTGTTTTTATATGTTAGTTTAAGTTTTATATATTATTTTTAGTGTTATTATATTTTAGTATTATATATATATGTTGGTTATATGTATGTATATGTTGGTTTTAATTACATGTTTGTTTTAGTTTTAATTATATGTTAGTTTTTATGTTATTAATAATTTAATGTTTTCAATAAATGTTATTACTTAAGAATATTTCAACATATTGGATAACGAGTTCGTTAAATGGAGGAGGAAGTGATCGGACAAAAAGATGGTTATGAGCTCTAGAAAAGGAAGCCACTTAATCTAAATGCAAATGAAGAAAGAAGAGCAACTTTGATGAAACGTGTGTAGGGGTTGAGATCGAAAGGTATAAAAATATGTCCAATTTGAGGAAAAAAATCAAGCTCTTGAAAATGAGGGGGATGAGCTCCAAAGTTATATTGGAGTTTTAGTTCAAAAGCATGTCCCCATAACAACAAAGGATTGGAGAAAAATGAGCAATAAGGACAATGTAGAACATGTTGGGCAATGCATTGTTGCATCCTTCACTATTCCTGACACCATGAGGAAAAAGTTGATAACAAGCACCATTAAGAAGGCCAAAGACTTTAGGTACAACCTAAAAAAGGCTTTCATACAAGGCCACGAAGATGACCCTAATGTTCTCAAGCTCTCTGCAAAAGTAATTAAAAATTATCTTTCTATTACTTTGGACCAATTAAGAGACTTTGTGAAATACAAACTCAGTGAGGAGCCAAGGGAGTTGTTGAAATAAGCAAAAGAAAGAAGAGGTGAATACAATCTTAAGCACTTGACAGATCGTTTGGGATATATGAAACGGAGCATGAATGGGTAAGTAAATTTGTTTCTTTCGTTTATATAAAACTTTGTAATCTTTTCATAAAATTCAAATGAAATAACTTTTTAATGCAGATGAAAGTGCACTACACCACTATGTCTCCTCCTCATCACCTCTTATGGAAGTTTATCTGACAAAAAAATGATGGAACTTTTAAAAATCCAAGGTGCAGAGAGATTGTCTAAAGATTTGTAAGTTACTTAATGTTTTTTACTAGCTAAAGAATTTTAAGTTACTTAATGTTTTTGACTTTTAGTATTTCAAATTTTGTATTAACTATGGTTGATTTCAACTTGTATTAATTTCGTGATTAATAGGATGAGTATGAGGAGCAAGCCTCCTAAAGTATATTCCAATCTCAAGGGATCGATGATGATTTGATCGCCATATTGGGGAACCCTAAACATTCAGGACGGGTGTATGGTCGATCTTAGTTTGTGAAGTTGTCCCAATATTTTCATTCCACCTAAAGCTTAAAGACCAACGTAGAATTAATCGAGCTATGTAAAAAGGTAGAAATGATGGAATCTAGGTTTGCCATGTAGGAGGCGATGATGAGAAGTCAAGCTCGAGAGAATTCCTTCTCTCACTCAAAAGAAAATGCAGTGCCTGTGGTAGAATAACACACAGGAACAAAAGCAAGTTGCACAGCTCGTACTACGCTAACACTACCTATGTAGCCGCTTCATCAAGTCTCGGTAAGGGTGAAAATTGCATGCTTCTAACACCATCACCAACTGGGGAAGGTGATGTTATTCATTTTATCGTCATTGTGGGAGGAAGGGCATGGATGGATACTCTTCTCATGCAAGTGATTCATTGTAGGATAGTTGGGGAAGGTATCTTGTGTGTTACAATTACTATGTGTTATGATCGGGACATCCCTTTACCTTTCTAGATTGAGGAAAATGAGCTCTTGAGTGATGCTCTTAGAAGGTCTATTGCTTAGCCCAAAGCATGGATTCAAATGGGGTCACTAAGTCAATTAATCAATGCTACGATTAATGAACCCCATCGTCTAGGCAAAGAGCATATTGGGCCTATCAACAAGCTAATCAAGGAAGGTCATGCAAAGAAAGTGAGGGGAAAAGAAACCAATAAACGAAAGATGTAATGAAGGTGACATAACCACTAGATGGTTTAGAAGGATTACCTCTAAACATGGTTTGGAAGGATTACCTCTAAACATAGCAAGCCTGTATAGTTATTTGAAGAATTCCATGGACACCTTAAGCATAATTACAATTATGTTGCCTTGTGACATCACACAAAGCAATGATAAATCCCCTAAGTATCACTGTCAACGACATTAATTGGTTTGCAAACTTCACTCAAATTAGTGCATCATGTATCACGGCATACATAAGGTATTTAACTAGATCTACACTTTTTCATTAATTGTGGACATTTTGGTCATTTGTTTTTTGACTTGTTAGTTGTTGTTGTGTAATAATATTTGTTTGTTTTTTTTTTTTTGCACTTTCTTATGGCAATATTGCAAAAATTCAATTTTCTTAAATGTATGGCTTCATTAACCCCTATATTACCTCTTATATGCTAAGTGTTGTTGAGTTTTTGATGCATAAATGAGCAAATTTGCTTTGTGACTTTTTAGCAAATGTAGAAGCTGACAAGGTTTAGTTCGTACTATATAATAGTGGAGGTCATTGGATCCCTCGTTTACCCCTAAAAAGATTGGGTTTTATGGTTGGATCCACTTGGCCAACCAGTACGCGCCAAATCTAGCAAATGATTTAATTGTAAGTGTATTATTGTTAACTATATTACTTATTATTGCTAGCTAAATTATAGCATTTATCTTTTAATTGATTACATTTTTTTTACTAACTGTATTTAGGGCTTTTAATGCATGAAAACTAAGAACATACACTAAAGTCATCTTCAATAAGCCGTATAGAAACACTAGATTTCTACAAACAAATAAGGTAAATATGCAAGTATAAATATAATTGTAATTGAAATGTAATTATTGTTATTTAACCTAATAAAATTTTAACATCTTTTTTAGATGATATTCCAACAATAAGGAGACAAAAAAATGCAACTATTTTGTATTAGGGTGCATGAAAGATAATATAATGAATGGAGGGCCACATGTCTTGACAAGCCAAGATTTTTATACCAATGAGCATTTGAGTGAGGTGTTGAATGAACAGGCAGGGTTTGCACGACAATTCATTAGAAAATAATTATTGAATTCTTATTTTGTACAAGTATGTTTTCTTGTATATGTGAGGTGTTATATTTTGTTATCATTTTAATTTTTATAAATTATGGCCAATTTATGTTATCTATGAATTATGAGGTCAATCAAAACAAATTAAAATAAGAAGGCCACCCGTGGGCAAAGAAAAAAAAGGTAAGACATAGAGTGGCCTATACAACATTGGATGATGGTTTCCGTATAAAGCCGTTGTCTAATCTCTACTATTTCATGTCCCATACATCCTAGGTCGATATTAGGTGATGGTTATAAACCTTTATCTAATGTGCATATATATTATGTCTAGAGGAAGGTTGTTTTGACCATCACCCTTTTTTGCTATTCATCATATCTTGAGCTCCTGAACTCAGAATTGATCCCTTTTTTTGCTATTCATCATTTTAACTCATTTATACATATAAACCTATTATTACAATCAAATGATCAAAATTCATAGAAGTCACATTTTATTCACATAACATTAAACCATATAATTTTGATATGAACACTTCGAACACATCGGTCCTCCGAGGTCGTCACCTACATCATAACTAAATAAAAATGTTCGTTAATTAACTTAAATTTCATAAAATATGATTATTGTCATAATAACTCAGTAGATTCCAAGTTTGAACGTTAAAGAAAATAGCGGGAATTATAGTTATCATTGTCACTTATCACAACAATACCAAGATGGAAGAAGAATAAAGGTAGTCTCCTTGCCCGTCATAGCATCGCCATGTTGGAAAATGAATATGTAGTAGATTTTAAAGATTTTAAATTAAAACATTTTGCTAAAAAATAAGTTAGAAATACTATGTGTATAAATTAATAAAAGATCTTTCGTACCTCCTTAGTAGACCAGAAACTATAGGAGTTGTAAGTAGAGAAATCTACAGGAAAAGCCTCAACCAACTAATCTTCCTTGTTATTCTTTTTCCATGATGTTTGCATGTCGTTTAGTTTTTCCTCAGGTTATCTCTCATTCCAACCACAAAAGAAAACCAAGAGCTAAGGTTCTAGATGTTGAACAATAGCCCTACACGAGTTTCAAAGTTTGTCTCTCTAGAATCCTTTCTTTAAATTTCTTAATTGATTCTAAAAATAATAGAACATAGTTCCCTTTATATAGTGGTCGAATTGGAACTATTCCTTATTAGATTTGGCCTCAAAATTTGAATCATTTAAGAACTATATTTAAAACATGTGAAACGTGTTATGCTAAAAAATCAAGCGTTGTTGACCATGCCTTTGTAATGCAATCGACCGCGATGTCATAGCCAACCTTCTAGACATGTTTTCATGCTTTTTAGACTTATCTATTTTACCCTATTTGAATCAATTAGATAAATCCTATCTTATTTGACTTGGGTATCTTTTATAGAGTCTTAATTTTGATTTAAATAATCTAATAGAGAAGTTATTTAATCAAAACAGTTATATACAGATAATCCCATACAAATAAAATCTTTTTTAGATAATTCAACCTGTTTAACTTGAATTACTTCAGAAAATTAATTCAATCAATAAACCGACATGAATTATTAAATCTAATCTATTGAATTTTAGTCAATCTAATAAGTAACATAAGTTACCAATCTATAGAAAAAATATGTCTCATTATTACAAGAAATATTATGAGCTAACAAAGGAACCTAATGGACATATATAGATTAAGCTCTTATAATTATAAACTAACATATCTCCTATACGTATATTTTATAATTATCAACTCTAAAGCTATTGCATTAAAAGCTTTGAGTTGTACTCTTGAACTATATAGAATTACAAAACTCTAATAAGTTTATTGTCTATGATATATCATAATGTATAACATCCCCATAAGATATTCATAATTGGCTTAAGGATAAATTTCGTTTTATCTTCCCAGTTATTTCTACCTTATGTTCTATTATCTCATCATTGGAATACTTATTATTCATAAATAGTATACCATTTGATTACATATATGTATCCAAATGGTTAAGTGCTCTAGTTTTCCAATCATAGAATAATGCCTATAAGAGAATATCATTAACTCTATAAACGAGATATGGGTTCTATATCTATTAATAATGAGCCTGCGTCAGACAAGAATCATGGTTCCAATGTATTGGTATGCATACCGTCATCTAACACAAGATGTCATCTTTTGGTACATCAAAAGATACAAGTCAATAATATGGGCCCATTAATTCATTTCAGGTATAAGATACAACATATATGATTGTCTTAAGTGAATTGATTTAAACAAACAGAATTATTAATCAAATCAATTCTTTAGTCCTAATCCAATATATCCTCTTACCAAAGTTTCAACTTATGGAGTCCAACTTCGATGACCAAGAAAAGTCATCTCCCACTAAGGATGTAGACAAGCCATCTCCAACTTTATTTCCTCAATTGTGGACCTTATCATTTAGGTTATCACTTTTAAGATTCATGTCTTCTACATAATTTGTCCCTCATATGCACGATCTTAAAGGTTTATATTGATAGTCTCAGACTTTTGCTTGCTTATTATATATTCAACATAAATAAACATAAAGAGGACAATATTTAATATATGTAAATAAATAATGAACTCTTTATTGATTAAATATCTCCAAAAATATTACAACATTTAGTCCTTAAGGCACTTAGTCTGACAATCTCTCACTTGCCCTAATTGAGTAAATGTAACATGTTATGCATCTCTATAGCCTTTATGTGCTTCTTGAAAGCCCTTGTTGGTAGTGTCTTTGTGAAAGGATCAGCTACATTGTCCTCAGATATGATCTTACATACCACAACATGTCTATTCACTATGAAGTCCTTTATCATATGATACTTCCGATGTATATGTTTACTCTTCTTGTGAAATCTTAGTTCCTTAGCATAAATTATGAGTACAGTGTCATCATAGTTCAGCGTTATTAGCTTACCCATGCTAGGAACTACCTGAAGATTTCCAAGGAGCTTATGAAGCTATATTGCTTCTTTCAAAACTTTACTAGCTGCCATATACTCAGCCTCTATTATTGAATATGAAGTGTAACCTTACTTGAAACTTCTCTAAACAATGGCACCTCCTCCTAGAGTAAACACAAATCCTGAAGTCAACATCCTCGAATCTAAACAAGATTGAAAATTCGAATTAGTGTATCCAAGAAGTGTTAGATCCTCACTAGAATACACTAGCATATAGCCTTCAGTATTTCTCAAGTACTTGAAAATATGTTTGACTATAACCCAATGGTTTAGTCCTAGATTCGACTGAAATCAACTCACTATCCTGACCACATAACATATGTTAGGTCATCTGCAAAGCATAAAATATATGAGACTACCTACTGCCAAAGCA
>LNSY01373185.1:0-11237 GCA_002024485.1 Artocarpus camansi
AAAAAAAAAAACCCTCTCTGAATGAAAAAAGCGAGGGCCTTGCCCAGAGCCACTCGCAGCAGCTTCTTCTTTTTCTCCGATCGAAAGCTAAGTTCGGCTATGGAAGACGTATCTGAGAGATACTCCTATGAACCGCTTCTGCGATGGAATCCTCATGTCGAAGACTACTTTTCCAAAGCTTATGGACCTCATAATTTCGAGCGCATCTCTAAAGCATTGACGTAAGTCTACTAATTCCTCTTTCGCACAATGTATTTTCCTGGTTTATGATCCGTTTGGTAACCGAGAAAGTGAATGAATGGAAAACGATTCACTGTTTATATGTGTAACTTTTTAGGCGACTTTAGAAACTAAAAGATCAGTCCTTTGTTAAAAAGCTTCAATTGATTCTTGATCATGTTAGTAAGTTTTTCCTTTTAATACCTACGATTATTGCATTGTTATTTTGCTCTTTTATTTTTCTTATCTTTAAATTAATGCTCACATATATAGCTTACACGTATTGCTAAAGTTTAAGAATAGCCTGAAAGTATAAGGTACTTTTTTTCTATAGGATGTATAAAGTATCTGTCATGAATCAAAGCACAGGAATTTGGTTATGCTAGTAGTCTACGTACATTCACTGCAATGTTAGTAGTAATTATCGGTGGTTTATGGAATCTTGTTGAAGTTTTTGTTACAATGCAACTTTTGATTCGATTAGGCGCCCCTCTTGCTACTCTTGTATTCGTGTGAACTCTCTTAAGTCCTCGACCGATGCTGTTATCGAGAAGTTGTTAAAAATTCTCAAAGAAAAGGAGGCTGAATGTGGTAGTGATTGCAATGGCAATTCCGATATGGGCACTGGGAATAGTAGTTTCTCTAATGAAGCTAAGGAACCCCATAATTTGGATGAATGTTGTAAGGCAGCCTCAGGATCAGTTGAAGATGTCATTAATATGTTCAATGGACACTTTGAAAGTAGTCCTATTTCAAAGTGTCAGTTTCCAGGATTAGACTATGTTCTGTTTGTCAGGGGTTCAGGACCACACTCAATTGATTACGGCTTTGCAGATGGCAAACCTCCCAAGGAGGTCATTGTGAGCCGTAAATGTGCTGAGGCTGTTCTTCGAGGTGCTCAGGTTAGATTGTGTTCCATGAACGTGAAATCCTCAAGTTCTTTTCTGGCTTGATATAATTGTTAGGTTTTTGGTTTATTGTTGATTATAGGATTGCTTCATTCTTATCTAATCATTGTTGTCTTTCAGGATAAGATGCATGCTTTAGGGAAAAATGATACATGGATCCTCTTTTCTTCTGTTTCCTAAAAGATATTAACTTGTAGGTCTATGTTCCCGGAGTAATGGCTTGTAGTGCTCATGTTGAGAGAGGCGATGTAGTTGCAGTTTCAGTTGCTGTTGAGCAGCCTAGCATTGATGGTGGATGGGCCACCGGTATAACACGGGGGACCATTGTGCAGGGTTTGCAGACAGGTAGGAATTTCATTCACTTGGTGGAGCTCATTAAATGTCCTTTCCTAAAAAATTTTTTCAATATGTTATCTTTATACCCACCATTTGTCAACAGATTTTTCTGTTTTGGTAATGCAGATCCATATTATTCTGAACGAAGAGGCCTTTATATTGGCCAAGGAAAAACAATGTTGTCAAGGTCTGGAATCTTCCGTGTTTCAGAAGGAGTTGCGGTGGATATGTGCAATCGAGTGTTTAAACTCCCTTCATTTCATGGTGTGTTGATGATTCATTCAAAACAGTGTGGCTTATTGTGCATTACAGTTTTGGATGCAATTTAAAGTGCTTGAATAACTCTTATAATTTTCTGTTTTGGCTCTCAGATGTGCTTGAGGGGGAAATATTTCTTCAAAATTTGCCAAGCATTGTTGCTGCTCATGCATTAGGTACCTCTTGGCTAAAGTGATTTAGTTATGTTGTTGTTTTCTGAAGAAGTTTGCCTTTCAGAAGTTGTGTGTGTGCGCCTCTTAGCTAAAATGACATGTATACATAAAAACACACACACACACACACACACACACACACACACACACACACACACACGTATTTTGCATTTCAAAGTTGTGTGTGTGCGCACACGTGCGCTCGTGTGTTATTGAGAGTAACCTCATCTGTAATATTTTTTTTTCTCACTTCTATGTGGTATACAAAGCAGCAGTATTATCTATAGATTTTTCTTCTTCATCTGTGTGTGTGTGTGCTTGTGTGTGCGCGTTAGAGAGAGTAGTCTCATCTTTAATATTTTTTTCCCTTGCTTTTATGTGGTATTCTAAGCAGCAGTATTGTCTATGGATTTCTTTTTCTTCATCCATGTGGCATTGATTCTTCTATTATTGTCAGATTTCGTTTGCTTAGCATGCATTTGATATAGCAATGGAATTTTCTCTTACTAAGCTTTTCATTTATTCGTTTCCTCTGATGTTCTAGATCCTAAAAAAGGTGAGCGGATATTGGACATGTGTGCAGCACCGGGAGGGAAAACAACTGCTATTGCAATACTTATGAAAGATGAAGGAGAAATTGTTGCAGCTGATAGATCTCACAATAAGGTGATACCTCTGAGCTATAAAGTAATGTGAGAAGGTGTTTTCCTGTTCTGCTCCTTTTTTATGATTCTGGTATTGTATATTTGCAAAACCCTTGTTCCCTAAACAGTGGTGGTGATGATGCACAACTTTGTGTTCTTAATTAATGGGAGATATTCCCTTGCTTCTTTTCTTTCATAAATAGATACTTCAATTCCTTTATTTTGTTTGCTTTTTGTAAATGTGTCAAAATGTCATTAATTGCATTTTGCTTAGGATACTAAAGTTTAATAGTTTATGTTCTTTTTTTTTATTTTATTTTTGTCAGGACAAGAGTTATGATCTTGTATCTTTTGAATGCTGTGTGCTTATAGGTGTTGGATATTCAGAAATTGGCTGCGGAAATGGGCCTGAGTTGTATAACAACATATAAATTAGATGCTCTAAAATCTGTTCGTCGAAGGAATGAAGGTGATGATATGATTGATTTAGCCTGCAGCAAGGATAATCTTGATGTAACAGCACCATGTTTGGATGCAGTGAAGTTGCACGTGGAGAAAAAAGCACCAGTTACTTTGGTAGGATTGAATGCCAATGAGACTTTGAACAAAAATGGTAGGTGAATTTGATATGATCGATTTTTTTTGTTAGTTTTGTGTTTGCATTTCCAACCTCCCAAGTAGTGCAAAACAGTACATAATTTTTTGATTCTCCCAAAGTATAAAATCTAATTAGCTCACTGTTTTAGTTAGCAACGAATATGCCAATGAGAGAACTTACATTAGCAAAGCTGGCATCAGGAAGAATCTGCGAAGAAAGCGGAATGGGCCTGGAAGAAATCAGTGCACAGGTGGTAGGGTCGAGAATTCAAAGGGCTTTGCTCCCAACAACTTTGATCGTGTCCTCCTTGATGCTCCTTGTTCTGCCCTGGGTTTAAGACCTAGACTATTTGCCGGAGAGGTAATATGATCCAGTTAAATTTCTATTTTGTTTTCTGAAATAGAACAATATGTTTGATGCATATTTTTAATTTGGATGATGTCCTCTGAGCATATTGCTTTAACAAATGTTATATACATATATATTTCTTTTACCAACCTATTAACCCTTGTTGGAAGAAACTAATCCTCATTATTTTTATCTTTTGTTTGATAGGAAACAATTGAGTCCTTGAGAAACCACGCAAAGTATCAAAGGAGAATGTTTGATCAGGCTATTCAGTTAGTTCGACCGGGTGGAGTTATTGTCTATTCAACGTTAGTACTTGTGCATTTTTCTTGATTATAATATTCACATGTTGGTTGGATGAATTAAATGGAAGTTTGCTCTAACTTGGTATAAGTGCATCAAATTGGCGGTCTTTTATTTTTCAGTTCTATAGTCATGTTAAACTATCTGGTTTTTTCTTTTATACGTGTACTCTTAGTTCTTTTTATTTTGCAATGCTGGTTATAAACAAAATTATGTGAAACGGGAAATTGCTAATCTTAAGCCTGTTTGGCTCATTGCAATTCATCTGTTTCTTATGATTAAGCTGACCAAATATTTTTCTCGTAATCTTCACTTTTCTGGTATCTTTTTTTCTTTTTTGGTTCAAAGGTGTATTATCTTACCATTGACTAAATTTCTTGTGCTATCTTTCATGTTTGCTAGATGTACAATAAATCCTGGTGAGAATGAAGCACTGGTTCGCTATGCTTTGGATACATACAAGTTCCTTTCATTGGCACCACAGGTTGGATCTTTAACTTTTACTTTATCAAAAGCCTCTAGGTAACTCTATTGCCTGTGGTTGCACGCTTTGCCTTGGCAGTAAATGTATACCCACTTTTAATATTGATGTCTATCGTTTGAACCCAAGTCTCAATTTCAAAGGGAAAAAAAAGGATGAATCCATTGCCTGAAACGATACTCAAGTTTGAAGTATTTGTTATGTAACATGCATGTGCACGTGCACAAACATACTCATTATTTCCATTGGGAAAAAAAAACTCTATTTATTGTATCATTAATAGTAATGTATATTCGACTATGGTTAAGACTGTTTAGCAGTTAAAAGAATTATACTTAAGTTGCCTATTAATCTTCAAATTTAATTTGTCAACATTTGACTTGCATTTTGAACTCATTTCAGCATCCGAGAATTGGAGGACCTGGTCTTGTTGGCCACTTTGAATATCCTGATGGATATATTGAGTAAGTTATCTGGTGGCTGATCCTGAACATTAGACTAGACTGCTTATTTTCTGTTTTTCCCCCCAAATTTGAGGTATTTTATATTCGGAATCATGTGAAATTTGAGATGGTTCTTTAAATTTATAGTATTGGCATCTACAAATTCTTTTTAAGACGTTATGCATTTCACTTCATTAGTTAAAGAGAAAATGAGCTACGTAAGCTGTAATTTCTTTCTTTCTTTTTGTAAGCACAAAAAGAGAGAGATTGTGTAAATGATTTCTATTGTAGAGCTATAGAGCAGTCACCGACTAGATTTGTGTGACAATGTGCCCTTTTTTTTATTATTTCTTAAAAAATACTTCATCCTTCTCGAGTCTAACTTGGAATGCATCATTCAAGGGGTGGTTGCGTACTTAAATAGATTGAGAGACATGTAACCATGAACTAACTGTTGAGAGGCGTGTTAAAAAGTCAATTGCCTTGTGACATTATTTAATGATGTTTTTCATGGTAAAGTTTGTTTTACATTTAATTTTCACTTGGGCCGGTTTTGAGGAATAGGTTAGAGAGAAATATAGTCTTAGAGGCATGAGGTGTGTGATTCTTTTGTAATCTTTTGCTGTACCCAAAAAAAAAAAAGGCATAACTCTCACATTGAAGGTGAATAACTACAATCATGCATGTTTTCTTAATCTTTCTTTTATATTGCTCTCCTTGGTAAGGAATTAGGGTGCTTATTGCACAACACTTTTATACTTTGGAAACAACTGATGACTGGATGTCTCTGTTTACTCTGGAAGTTATTAGTGCCACCAGGGATTAAAACATAGATGAAAAGAAAAAGGCATTACAGGAACAATAATGGTTCTTTTATAGCAGGCTTCTGTCTGATGCTCGCTTCTTAACCGCCGATTGATGCGGCTGCAGTTGTAGACCAGCCTTCTTGTTTTTGTTTTGTTTTTTTGTTTTTGTTTTGTTTGTTGTTTGTTTTTGATAAAAGATTTATCGTCTAAAATCTCTGCAACACTTTATTTGCAGGGAATGGTTAAGACCTGGGGAGGAAGAACTTGTTCAGAGGTTTGATCCATCATCTTCATTGGACACCATTGGTTTTTTCATAGCCAAGTTCCGTGTTGGTTCAAAAGAAACCTGACTTTGCGAAAATCTGCTATTTGACAAGATGATAAGGGTTAGGACGATGGATTCTGATGGATTAGAATATTTCCCTAAACTTACTGCCCACTGTCTTAGCATGTATTGACACCTTATTCATAATGTCATTTCTTGTATAATAATTAGTACATTTCTTCATACATTAATTTAATACAAACGATTTGTTGCAACAATAGTGTCCAGGCGTTTCTCGTTGTCTTAATCAGAGCTTGATAGCCTTGCCCAATTCTTTCCCTTGATTATTATTTCCTGAGCAGATCTTAAAACCTGCGCGTGGTGTTAAACACTTACTGGTTTCTCATCTGCGGTTATAATAATGTATATTTCTCATTACGCCTGTTTTTTTTGGTCAAGAAGCTACAAGTCTTAGAAACTTGCCTGAATGACGATGTGATGAGCCTGTTTTTATTCAGTTTTAATTAGTTGCTTCCCTATTATTTGGAGGGCTCTTCTCACAAATCTGAAATTAGTACTTCTCTTTTTTGGGTGAAGTTATGTTGAAATTGTTCTTGTTCTCAAATACTCCAACGACAAACACAAAAACTGAACCAAAAGTGAATCTTCATTGATGAACGAATGGAAGACTTAGAGATAACTGACTAATAACAAAACTTACAACTAATAGCATCAAGCAAAGACTGATATAGCCCCAACTAGCCAGTACAACGCCTTGGAGCAATCTTATTAAACCTCGTCAAGTTATAATCTTGTTATTAATAAAACAGTAAGACCTAGTTTGAAAAGTTTGAAAAATATACTTACTAGATTGGGTTTTACTGGTTTGTTAGTAGCGAGGTTGTATAAAAGAATGTCGTTATGGGATTATAATTGTACTGCTCACAAAACTATAAGTCTTAATTTAGTATGTAGTATACTTTTCAAACTAGGCTCTCTGTTTTGTTAGTAGTAGGGTTATAACCAATAAGGTTAAATTGGATTGCTCTTTTATATAACTTTGGAAGCAGCCTTAGGAAGTGAAGAACATCTTATTCGTAAGGTGATTTGCCAAAATAGCTGAAAATTTCCACTAATTAACTAAAAACATGCAAAACTGGTAAAAATATCATATTCACATGCATACTTGAACTGAATGGTTTTATTTTTATTTATTTTTTTGGGATGTCTCATTTCCCTTGGGAAGTTTTTTGACCTTTCATGCCTAAAAAGAAGCTGAACATGCCAATATAACCGCCAAAAAGCATGAGAATACATGGTGCTAACATTAACATCCCTAATAATAATAATGATAATAATAATAACAATAAAGTCCTAATAACACTTCATTTAAGATACATTAATCAATTATCTTGTTCCCACAAACAACTATAAGTCATTTCATTAGACAAGTACGAATAATCTCCAATACTGCCGTTACAATACTCAAACTCCACTACCTCAACCGCACCATCATTTGCATACCAATCAGAAACCGCCATGTCATCCGCCTGCACCAACGAGCATCCGGCGCTCTCCATCGTCGTCTCAACCCAACTGGAGTCGTAGACGCAGAAATCGTTCCGCTCTACGAAAGCCTGTTCTTCGACTTCAAACACATTACTCTTACTGTTGTTTTTGTCGTCCGCCGCCGTTTGCACGAGGCAGTTACTTACGTTGTTATCATCATTTTTGTTCATGGTTTCTTCATTCTCCAATTCCTCAAGCAAGTCTCGAAGAAGCGCTGCATCAGTTTCTGAGACTTCCAGTACCTCTAAATCATCCATGACATAATCTGAGGCCATTATATAATTGATTGAAGAGGAAATTATAAGCTTTTAAGCATACAGGAAAAACAATAGATATAGTAAAAAGGAAGTTCATGAAATAACTAGGAAGCGATGTACAGCCTAAAACATGTACCCGTGGACTTATATATAGTGATAAAGTTGTGCCGTAAAGTAGAAAGGCGTATCATTGGCCACTTCAGGGGATAATGTACATAAATATTATTGATTTATTTATATATTTTTTATATGGACAATATCGTGATTTTGATGATCTTGAAAATAACAAGTACCTAATAGTGCTGAAATTAGTACAAACAAAGATGGGGACCGTGAAAAGATGAGATAAAGCTTTTTGTAAGAAAGGATTAGAACATTCTACTTATCCAATACCACACGGCATTACATGGCTAAAATGGACAAAGTCCCTAATATATAGCATACTCAATCCTTGCTCCACGCGGCCAAATAATATATATTTTCAGCCAGAGAAATAGAAGGATATGGACCAGCTGAGTTTTTGGTGGTATCTCATCACTTTTGTCAAAAGTTGAGGAGGATAAAGTGGATTATGAACAAAGGATGTGAGCAAAGCGGCATGGTTCAATGTGCTTTGGTCATTGTCAGTAATACGTCTAGCCCATGTGACTCGTGTACATGTTTACATGCTGTTTTAGGTAAACCTAGAGATTTTAATTTTGATGGGGGATTTGTTATCGACCGTACATGAATTGCGCTTAAAAATGTCAAAAAGTTTGCCTTGTGTAAAGAACAAGAGAAAATAGTTTCAGCTTTTAAAAATAAATATTATCCTAAAGAAATTGTTCTCTGACAACAAAAGGTTTTTGGGTTATTTTTTTGGGAACAATTTTTAAAAATAAAGATACAAAAATTACAAAATTCAAGAAACATATTTTATTCCAAGTGTTTTCTCCAGTTCAATTGCTAGCATAAAACAAATTTTATATACAAGTTTATACACGCAGAAATAAGAGAGGAGGAGAGGATTAGATCATCATTAATTAGGAATAAAAATAAATATTTTAAACTGTAACAATGTTTGGTAAATAGTCTAGTTAAATTAAAATAAAATATATTCTTATATGAAATAAAGTGTAGAGAGAATGCAAAACAAAAATGAAAAGAAAAAGAAAAACAAGAACCAGAAGAAGGAGAAGGAGAAGGAAGAGATAACATTAGAAATTCAAGTTTTTAAAAATAAATATTATCCTAGAGAAAATATATTGTTCTCTGAAAACAAAAGAAGGTTTTTGGGTGTCTTTTAAAGAACAATTTTTAAAAATAAAGAGATAGAAAATAGAAAATTAAAAAAGAAACAAATTTTTTAGTCTGAGTGTTTTCTCGAGAACAATTACTAGCTAAAACAAATTTTATACAAGGTTATACATACAGAAGGTCCAAGATAAATACTAGATTTACAATCCGAATTTAAAGGTCAAAGCACACTTTTTTTTTATAATATCATAATAATTTTTATCTTTATCTTTTCTTAAGAAAAAATTAGGCAAATGGCTGGTTTTGCCAAGTGGCCAAACTTTTATCAAGAAATGACCTTTTTTGTAGTGGTGAGAAAATGATAAACTGGTTTTCCATTTATTTACTAATGATGTATTAACAAGTACTATATTGATTGAAATTAGTTAATCAATATTTGAAATTATTTAATCAACATTAAATTATCACCAAGTTAATCAGTGATGATAAACTATTTCAATCATTAATACATCATCAAGTTAACAAGTGACAAACTAAATAAAAAAACATCACACTCCTAATTTTGCAAAACGTAGGCCACTTGCTTAAAAAAGACCTAAAATTACCGATCATCTACCCCAAAATCCCACATTTCAACATCCCTAAAGCTAAGTGCCAATAAACGCATACACCCACACATATCCTTGTCCAAGTGATCAAGCATATGACAGTACAATTAAACAAACTTGCCCCGTGTATGCGTGTTGATACTATTTAACTGGGGTTTTTCAATAAAAACAGTACTATAATGGGCTCATCGACGTGAGCATGTCCCTAAGAGTATGACTTCTAGATATATTGTTTTATCTCTATCTATATATACCCATAAAGTCCAAAAAGAACTTTCACGGACTTCTTGGGGGTAAAATAAGGAAAAAAAAAAAAAAGGGACTATAGCTTGATATCCCTTTCAAATGCCTGATCAACTACTGTGCGGCGTACAATGAATAGTGATAGTGCAGTACCAGAGGAGCTGTCAAAGTTGTTTAGGTGCTTCTAACCATATCCTTTATGAGTGGATGTCTTATTCCGTATTTCCCACTTGTTTTTGTGTCCCTCCAAGCTTCATCCTTAGTTGAAGCTTAGCTTATGCTTGGGTTTTCGTATATAGATTCAAGACGATTACCAGGCATATGCTTGTTGTGTGTGGGCAGAGAGAAGGACATAAAGTGTTCAGCTACATGGTAGGGTCCATTTTAAGATCATTCTTTTGTGTGTGTGTGTCTATATATATACACACACATATATTTAGCGATCCCAAGTTTTGAACTCTACATACGGCTTTATATATTATTGCTACCTCCTCAATTATCATTTTACTAGTATGTTAAACTCTTCAAGTAAATTAGTTCCAATAATATGTCAATAGAATCAATTCCTTTTACCTTTCAAAAAAGGAAAAGAATCAATTTATTTTAAGTTCTTCAAGGAATATAGTGAATCTTTTAACTAAGGAAAGACTTTATTTGATTAAGAGGAAAAAAAAGCTAGCAGCCATATATCCTGATTAAAGGTCAAAACGGCCTAGCTAAGTAGGCTGGTATGTGCTTGACACGCTAAAAAGTAGGCATAACACGACACAATGTGATTACTAAAATGGTCCGATCAAACATGTTTGTTAAATATTGATGTGAATTTTGGGCAACATACATATTAAGGGTATGACATGCTAAGGGCATGATACAAGCACAAACACATGCACGATAAGCAACATGACAATAACATGGCACTTTCCCCCCCTTATTTTGTCCTTTTTATAATTTTCTTATGAAACTTATAATGTAATATATTTTTCTTAACACGATTTTGTCTCACCTAAATTTTAATGTATTGATTTTTCTTGTTTACTTGTGATTTGTTATGGGCACATCTAATGGGCACTTTTAGAGCATGGCAAAAAAAGGGCCACAAAAAGGGCTTGATCCAATATAATCTTAACCAGATACATCCCAACACGTTATAATAAATAAATGGACCACCTCAAGTACATAACAAGGCACAAATAGACCCAATTTAAATTAATTGGTGTAACACTCATCGTTTTCTTTAATTGATGTTATGTAACGTTTGATAATTTTATACGTTATATGAATGAAATTATGATTTAGATGCTTATCTTGTGTGAAAAATTCTAGAATGATATTTTTGATTATGAATTTACTATGAGCTAATGACTTTATTTGCAGTGGATGGACTAAGGAATTTCAACGACACAAAGTCCCAAATAAATGATTATTACGATTTCTCGTTTGAAAAATGTTCTATTTTGGTGATTTACTAGTTTTTTTTTCTATTTGCATGTGATATTTATGTCTTTTGAATTTTTAGGAGATTTAATTATAAGTTTTAGAGGT
>LNSY01373186.1:0-12965 GCA_002024485.1 Artocarpus camansi
CATAATCTATCTATCATATGCATGATTCTTAAAGGTTTAGACCAATAATTTCAAACTATTGTTTGCTTATCATACATTCAACAGATATGAACATAAAGAGTACAACATTTGGTATATGAAAAATAAATGAGCGCTTTATTTATAAAATCTCTCCAAAAACATATTACAACATTTTACCTCTTAAAACATCATGTCTAACGATCTCCCACTTACACTAAGTGAGTAAATATGACATATCTCGCATCCCCATAGCTTCTATATGCCTTTTAAAAACCCTCGTAGTTAGTGTTTTTGTGAATAGATCAACTAAATTGTCCTCAGATGTGATTTTGCATACAACAACATGCCTGCCCTTAATAAAGTCCTTTATCACATGAAACTTCCAATGAATATGCTTATTTTGCTTATGAAATGATATTGTTGCAATGTTATCACAATATAGTGATACCGCCTTATCCATACCTAGAACTACGTTAAGATCCCCAAGGAACTTGTAGAGCCATATTACTTCTTTCGAAGCATCACTAGCTACCACATACTTAGCTTCCATCCTTAAATTTGAAGTGAAATCTTGCTTGATACTTCTTTGAACATTGGCATCATTGCCCAGAGTAAACACAAAACTAGAAGTCAATCTTCTCGAATCTGGATAGGATTGAAAATCTAAATTAGTGTATCCTAGAGGTCTTAGATCTTTACTTGAATACACCAGCATATACCCTCGAATCCTTCTCAAGTACTTAAAGATAGGCTTGACCGCAACCTAATGGTTTGATCTTGGATACGATTGAAATCGACTTACTAACCTGACCACATATCAAATGTCCGATCATGGGCAAAGCATAGCATACATGAGACAACATACTATCGATGCATAAGGCACCCTTTTCATGTATTCTCTTTCTTCATCTGACTTTGGTGAGTCTTTCTTAGAAAAAGTAATTCTTGACCTAAATGGTTGCCCACCTCTCTTAGAATTATGTATTGCATACCTCTTAAGAATTTTATCTATGTAGGTTGCTTAGGATAAAGCTATCATTTTGTTCTTCCTATCTCGAAAGATCTAGATATCGAGAACATAATTACCTTCATCGAAGTCCTTCATGTCAAACTGCTTGGTCAATCATATTTTGACTTATCATAATGTCCCAACATCATTGCCAATCAATAGAATGTCATCTATATCGAGTAGTAGAAAAACCACATTGCCATCGTTAATGTGTTTATAAACACATGGTTCATCCATATTTTGTTCAAATCTATATGTCTTGATCACCTGATCAAATCTTATGTTCTAAGAACGAGAAGCCTGCTTAAGTCCATAGATTGACTTTAGTAGCTTATAAACCTTACCCACTTGACCATTAGCCTTGAACTCATTTGGCTATGCCATATATATGGACTCATCAAGACAGCCATTTAAAAACACCATCTTGACATATTTTTGCCAAATCTCATAATTGAGAGCGGTAATTATGGATAAGAGAATATAGACGGATTTAACCATGGCTACAAGCAAAAAGATTTTCTTCGTAATCGATTTCTTTCTTTTACGTGTATCCCTTAGATACTAGTCTAGCCTTATAGGTTTCGACTTTCCCATTTGCTCCTTTTTTTCTTTTATAGATCTACTTATACCTTATGGGTTTTACCCCTTTGGGAAGATCCATAAGTTCGCAGACTCAATTAGTCTCCATAGACTTTATCTCAGTGTTTATGCCTTTTGTCTAGAATTTTGAATCAACATCCTCCATAGCCTCTTCATAAGTAAAAGGATCTTTATAATGTTCAACCAGTTTAGCCAAGTAGGCTTCACCATTAAACATATACCTTTTGAGTTGACGCCCGATCCACCCACTACGTTGAAGGCCCTTAGGTTATTGTTTGGTTGGTTTTCCTACATTGATTGGATTGGTTTCTACTAGAATCCTCAGAGAGATCGAATCACTTGCCAACACCTTTAGTAGCACTTCACTTCAAGGCTTAAAATTTTTCATGTGACTTTCCTCAAGGAATGTTGCATTCGTTGAAACAACGACTTGATTTTCCTTTGGGTTATTGAAATAACCACCTTTAGTCCCTTTTGGATATCCTACAAATACACAGACTTCTAAATTTGCTTCCAACTTATTCGCTTCCTCATACAAGACATGAGCTAGACATCCCCATATGCGAATATGGTTTAAGGATGTCTTCCTCCTCATCCACAACTCATGAGGAGTTTTAGGGACTGACTTTGAAGGCACATTGTTCAAAAGATAACATGTGATTTGTAGTACATATCCCCAATAGGATAAAGGTATTGTTGAATAACTCATCATGGATCTAACCATGTCCAACAAATTCCTATTCCTTCACTCAGGTATGTCATTCTACTATAGAATGCCCAGCACAGTCAAATAGGATAAAATCTCACTCTCTAATAAGTGTTCCAAGAACTAATAAGAGAGGTATTCACCACCTCGATCAAATCAAAGTGTCTTTATGGGCTTACCTAATTGCTTTTTCACTTTAGCCTGAAACTCCTTAAACTTGTCAAAAGTTTCTCTCTTATGATGCATTAGGTAGATATACCCATACCTTGAGTAATCATGTTCTAGAACCACTTGGCGTTATTACCCTTAGACCCAAGTAGCCTTTTGGTCATTTTGCCCTCCAAACAAAATTCATGTTTTGGTATAGATTCCACCTTTAAGTGACTTAAAGGTCTATCCCTTACCAACCTTTGAATCATATTCAAACTAATATGACCTAATCACCAATGCTAAAGATAAGTTTTATTAAAGTAAGAAGTCTTAAGTATTTTAGAGTTATTATCATTAACCTCAATGTTAAGTAGCATGCTTATCTTAGATTTGATAAAATACAGATTGTTTTGCATCTATCCATCATAGATAAAAGATTTATTTTTACGAATCACCACTTTAATATTAAAAGAAATTGAATAAGAATCTTTAAATAAACAAGCTATAGATATTACATTCATTTTAAGTCTAGGAACATAAAAACAATCTCACAAAACCAAAGTCATATAATTATCAAAGTAAAGATGGATGTCTCCCACTCCTTTAGCTAACACCAAGGATCCATCGCCATCTAAAGGGTGAAGTCTTCATGCAGTAAACTTCTCGTTTCTTTGAACCCCTATAGAGAAATACAAACATCATTAGTTGCTATAGAATCTAGGACCCAAGTTTCACTTGATTCCTCAACTAAAAAAGTTTTAAAAATTAGAAGATCACACCTACCTCCTCGAGAAAGGAAGTCCTTGCAATTCTTCTTTATGTGCCCAACCTTTTAGCAGTAAAAGCACTTCAGCTTCTTTGGGTTCTTCTTTTTCTTCTTATTCTTGTCATTTGTAGGAATAGAAGTTTTCTTATTCTTGGCCTTTTGCTTCCTTCCATTCATAAGATTAGGATTGGAACTAGATGCAGCTGCCAAGTTGGTCTCGCCACCATATGAGTTTTTCTAATTAGATTTTTGAACTCCTATAATTATTTCATTAGCTTCATTAAGGTCACATCTTGTCTATTCTTTAAATTGTATGAAGCTCTAAATGAGATGAACTCCTTTGAAAAAGTCTTAAAAACCATAGTCATCTATGACTCCGTATTGATATCAGCTCCATGGGATTGTGCCTCAACGAGGTAACCTATGACTAACATCTATGCTCCTTCAC
Organism: Artocarpus camansi; assembly: GCA_002024485.1. Classification (NCBI taxonomy): domain Eukaryota; kingdom Viridiplantae; phylum Streptophyta; class Magnoliopsida; order Rosales; family Moraceae; genus Artocarpus; species Artocarpus camansi. Next base: position 3,680 of record LNSY01373186.1, read on the forward strand.
AGGAGTCCTTAGTTTTTGTTTGCAGTTCAAAATTTTCCATAAAGCCTCTTGCTGGTTTGTTAAGGCTTAGCCTCTATACATGTCTTCAAGATTATCCAAGATTTGCTTTGTAGTCTTATAATCTTCATGTTGAGCTGCATCATGTTATTCATGCTAACCATAATATAGTAGCGAGTCTATTCATCAGCATCTTTCCAGTGATTATATGCTTGGATTTGCTCATTAGTGGATTTCCTGGTAGGTTTAGGAGGACATGGTGTTGTCAACACAAATTTTAATTTCTCAAAGGATAGTACGATATTCAGGTCCCTTTCCCAATCATTGTAATTCTTGCTAGTTATTTGGTTTTTATCAAATATCAAAGATAAATTGATTTTAGACATTTTATTGTACAATAAAGACTCATATACCAAACATAAACAAACATTCTATCACAATTTAGTAAGATAACACAATCAAGTAAACATTTAACTGTGTTTATGTGTCAAATCCTTGAAAAAATCACATCCTTACAACGATTATTCCTAATTCAGAATTCAAGAAGCCGCCTAAGGGAGACTTTTCAAATTAATTAAGAATACGGTTTCCTTCCGATTAATATATGCCATCTAGGACGCATCTGATCCAACATATATTTATAATCATTTTCTTTAGCCATTAATTTTATTAATAGAGCTCCTAGGGGAGGTTAATAATAAAATTAATTTTAAGCGTGTAACCATCGTTTCAACTATTTTATCCTTAATTTATAGTCACCACCTAGGGTGTGCAATTATAATTCATGGTAAAATAAATTATCCCTTTGGAGATCCAACCTTGCACATGATGAAATCCTTTCCTAAGGGTTGCAACCACCATGTGCTATCTATGGACCAACAATGGAGGCCAGAGGTCCTCTCTTCGATAACCTTCTCCCACTCAATATTTTGAAAACCAAGGTTTTATGTTAACATGCATGAACAATTTTTAATGAGCAGTAGTCCTTATTCTATATAACATATTATCATATATGGTGAATCACATTATAGTGTAGACAAGCAAAGCAACATACAAAGCCACAAGCAAAATAAATAGCTGTAATATCATGGTTTCACATAGAGAAAAGAAATGAAGATTACAAAGGCCAATTGAAACATATTGTTAATTCTTCATTCTTGTATCTTTAAGTTGTATCCTTCTACATGTGGCATCCATCTTCAAGTTTTGCAATCCTTCATAGATCAAATGCTTTATTTTCTAGGTCATCATAAATTTCATGTTCCTCAAAATTGTCTAAAAAATAAAATCAAACTTGTACTAAAAAATGCAACTTTTCTAAAAACCTATAGCTCTCTACTGGCTTGCTGATCTATTTCATCAGCCTATTAGTCATGACCCATCGGCCTGCCAAACTCCCTACAGCCAAACTTGACAAAATCTTGCCCCGTAGGTGGCTTGCTGAACTAGAAGTTTGGTTTGCCGATATGTGACCATTGGCTTGTCAAACTTGAATTCACATTTTTCCAAAAAACTGTTTTTAGGCAGTTTTTCAATCTTATTTTCAACAATTCAAAAACATAAAAACTTTATAAACTCAAGAAAAACTACGGAACTACTATCATTGATCTTCAAGATCCGTCTTCACTCTAAATGATTATTTAATTACAAATTTAAAATTAAAACAATAATTTCTAAATGGTGATAATAGACCGCCATCTAATTACATGAAAAACCTAGAAAAACATTCTAACCTTTAAGGAACCATAACTGACATCAATTAATTAATTAATAATTAAATAATAATTTAATCAACAGTAATTAATTAATAAACATTCACCACATAATCTCATGACAACATTTAAATATATAAAGAGTGCCAACTCTCTTAAAATTAAATTCACACATTAGCATGATCACAAACTCTTAAATTTACATAACAACCAAGGCTCCAATACCAATTATTGGAAAATGAGTATGCAGTAGAATTTTAAAACTTTTAAATAGATTATTTTTCAAAATATAAGTTTGACATGCTATAAACTAGTAATTAGTGAAGAGAAGAACATTGAAGAAGAATCTCAACCAACTGGTATTCTTTGCTATTCTCTATCCAAGATTAAAGTGTGAGTGGTCACATGTCATACAGCTCTTTCTCTGTGTCTCTCCTTCCAACCAATTGAGAAGACCTAGAGCTAAGGTTCTTGATTGTGAGTAATTGCTCTCAAAGAGTTTCAGAGTTTCTCACACTTGAGTAATAACTCTATACTTCTCAACGGATCTAAATAACTAAGAAAACTCACTCCCTATCTATAGAAGTCAGACTCAAGACTAATCATTATCGAATAGGCCCTCAAGATTCAAATCTGGTTCAACTACTAATGAAAATCATGTCTAAAACGCGTAATCAAATTATCGTTATATTGGCAGTCCAAGCTTACCCATATTTGAATCGGCAAGCCGAACTAGTAGATCAACTTTTCGAACTTGCGATAATATGATCCTAAGAATCTTTTATTTCCCACTCAAGATTTTTAGATAGAGCCTTAGTCTTAATTCAAATAACCTAATAGAGAAATTAACTGATCAAAACAGTCATATTTAGATAACCTCATAGAAAATAAAATATTTTCTCAACAATTCAACATATTTATCTTAAATTAATTCATAAAATTAATTTAACCGATAAATAAACATGAGTTATCTAATCCTATCGAATTTCAGCTAATCTAATAATTTAACATAAGTCATCAATTTGTTGGAAAAGTACGCCGTATCGTCATAAGATTTATTATGAGATAGCAAAGGAGACCTGATGGACCTCTATAGTTCAAGCTCCTATAATTATAAAATAAAATATCCCAAATACATATTTTATAATTATCAACTCTAATGCTACTCCACTAAAAGTTGAAGCTGTACTATCAAACTATATAAAATTACAAAGCTTAAAATGAACTAAGTGTGACATGCATATCATAATGTGTCATATCCCCATAGGATATTTATAACTGGCTTAAGGATAAGTTCCATTTTACCTTCTTGATTACTTTTATTTTACGTTTTGTTATCTCACCATTGGAAAATAAAGTAGCCAAAGACAGTAACATTTGGTTACACCTATGCATCTAAATGGTTGAGCACTCTAGTCTTTCAATTACAAGATAACACCTATAAGAAAATATCATTAACTCTTCAAAAAGAGCTATAAAATCCATATCTTTGAATACCAGTTCTACACAATCAACAATCATGTCTCTAATGTACCGATATGTGTACGATCATAAAATCTAGATTCATCCTTTGGTACATCAAAAGACATAAGTCAGGAGTATGGGCCCATTAGTCATTTTAAGATTAAGACATAACACATATGATTGTTTAAAGTGAATTGATTTACATAAATAGAATTATTAATCCAAATCAATTCAACTTTATGTCCCGATCCAATATATCATCACCTATGACAATGTATCAATGTTTTTACTTACGGCGTCCCACTTCGATGACAACACAAGCCATCCTCCATTAGGGATGTAAACAACACAACAATCTTAGTATAAATAAAGTGCCCAAGTTTATTCCCTTGATTGTAGAATCTTGTGATTTAAACCATCACCTTTATGATTCATGTCTTTTGCATAATCTGTCCATCATATGCATGATTCTTAAAGTTTTAGACCAATACTCTTAGACTTTTGTTTGCTTATCATATATTCAACAGATATGAAAGAAAAGAGGACAACATTTGGTATATGAACAATAAATAAACTCTTTATTGATAAAATGTCTTCAAACAAATATTACAATATTTTACTCCTTAAGGCATCATGTCTAACAATTATGACCATTAGTAAGAATTGGTTATGGATTATGGACAATGATAATAGATGAATCTAATAAGGTAGCAATTACATCCTAAAAAAGTAAGGAGTACTTAGGCATGAACTTGGAAACCTCTTATTTTCCAATAGAGATGTTAGGCTAATTCCACGTCAGACATATTGTACAACTCTTTTAGTGTGTTGATGGACATAATAAAATATTTATATTACTCACTAAAAGATAGAACTTCGAAAGGAATTATTTTTATTAAACCAACTCTTTTCAACCTGCCCACTTGAATTTTATATTTTAAATATTAACTAATCACATAATAAGCTTAGTTTTTTTATCTCTTTTGTGCGATTTAGGAATAGGAACACCAATTCAATAAATCTATAAATATATTATATAGAGTTCTTAACATAATTTACTTATCTAATTATTAATCAAGAATTTTGTATATAACTAGAATGATCCTCACAAATTATGAATACTAATTAATTAAGAAATAATTGAATTGAAGTTATAGTGTCCTCATTTGCTGGAGCCAAAGTGTCAGCTATATTTGCGTCACAATTTGAATTGATCAAACAAATCATTGGAATTTGCAAAGTAGTACATTCTTAAAGAGTAGTATGTTCTTCTTTTTGATTAACAAGTATTACAATATAAAGTAACCTTGTCATATATTTAATCCTGTCAAGATATATTTACAAGTGAGATAGTTGTCTCTTCAACACAACTGCATCTCTTTTTGAAAGGCATTTGAGTCTGCCTATTTTTTGTTTTGTTCTCAAGTCCTTGAATTTATAAAGTCTCATGTCATTATACTAATATGTTAGCATACCACCAAAACAATTTATTTATTAACATAATGACATCGAGCCTTTATTGTGGCCTATGCTACTGAATTAGCTGCTTTATTTTTGTATCTACAATTGAGAATTGCTTTCTCCTATTTCTTGCATCAAAAACAAAATCACAAGCTTATAATAAAAACTGAGCCGCTCTAGTAAGACTTATAATATAAACACCTTCACGCTTTGTAGTACCATGACCAAAATGAACTCATGCACCTACATCTTTTCCATATTGATGTTCTAATATCGTCTTGTCATTTCTCTTTACACTTTTTCTTTTTTTATTTTAAAAAAAAAGATGAAGTGCCCTAAAAATAGAAATAAATAATTATTTCTACGGAACCTCCTATTCTGACAAAGATTGGCCATTGATAGATGATCTAAGCCAGCCATTTTTTTTTATTCTTTCTTTTTACTAGTGTCTTTAATACTATTACCAAACCAAACAATTGCAACCAAACGAAAAAAAAATAAGGATTGCACTCTTAAGAATCATTAAATCCTAGAAAGAAGTATTCTAATATATCACATATATTGGTTGAATTGTAATAATCAAATAATTCTCTATGGTGGAACAAAATATCTCTCATTTTGCACTCAAATAAATTATTCTTTTTTATTTCAAAAGGAATGCTATTATGCTTCATTGAACGGTGCGCCAATTCTTTTAATATAGTACCGACGAGTATCATCGTTCCTACAACAACGTTTTGCTATCTATGGCAGCAAATTCTACATGTACAAACAATAATAAAAAAAATTTCTCTAACACTTGATTTTGCTACTAATTGTGAAAATTGGTTGCTATGTCAAACGAAAAATAACTACAATAATTTGGTATACTCTAAAGAATTCCTTGGTACACTACTGACAATCTTATAAAGACTTAATTTTTGTGAATTTCTATTTACTGATTTCATCTTTTACAAAGTCGATCCCCTTAACTATATAAGAATATTGAAACTTCACAGGCCTAGAAGCCTAGGAGAATGTTCTTTTGTTAATATTATTACCAGTGTTTGTTACTGGGTCATTCATAGCATTATTATATCTTCCCTATTCATTGAGAGTTGGTTATATGTCAGCATAGCTTTAGCTAATGATATATTTAGAAGCCTTGTCTAAATGGGAATTTTACAAAGAGCCGATAAAAAATTTCATTAAAAACTAGCCATTTTGATCCTTTAGAACAACTTGATAAATTTAGTAGATTTTTTAAGAGATCCCAATGACCATAGATAGAACTTATCAAATTTTTACAGTGCAATGGTTAGTTATAGACTACATACCTATTGTTTCTTTTCGGTATCAATATCAGCAATATAGTTCATCCACTAATAAACTTAATCCAAATCACAAAACTACCTAAATGAATAAAATCTTGAATTAATTGATACCAGTCTCTTGGGTTATTACTCATTTTTAATTTTGTTCTTTTATTTTCAAATTGATTCTTCAATTAACAAAAGAAAAGAGAAGATTATTAATAATAGTAGGAATTTTTTTTATCTCATTTGGAAAGATATCATCTCATAATTATCTATGGCTATTTATGTCTCAAGCACTACCACCTATTGAGACTAGAGGAAAATAGGCCATTGCCAGCACCGAATGAAATGTGGAGAAAAGTAGGACAAATGGCCGATATTACTATTGGAAGGTTTCCTTTTTATATAATAGGTACTGTAACTAGTATTCTTGTGATTGAATTAATCAATATTCTCTTTTATAGTTTATATTCTGGATTTAGTTCATCTCTTTAGTAATCAGGTGAATTGGATTGGAGACATGCCCTAAAAACATAAGAACTCAACGGAATCTCCCCTTCCAAGAAGACAAAGAAAAAGGAGATAGGTCCCATTGAGCTCTAAATAATATATATAAACTTATATTTTTATAAGCTTATTAAAGAAGTTCTATCTGTTCAATAAGTTTCTATATTTTTGTTTGTCAAGTATTACTAATTTATTTATGTAATAAATATAAAAAAGATTATAATAAACCTCAAAGAAAAATGAGATTACGAATAGAAATCTTTCATGAATGAAATCAGAAATTATTATTTAGACACAAAAAAGGGTTGTGGAAATTTCTTTTTCCTTGTGTCAAAGGCTAGGAAGACAATAATCCCTATTAGACTAGAATATTTTATTCTTCATCCTATTCATTTTTTTATCCTTTGGTTTATATTGTGTACTTATTTAATTTATATTTAGCATTTAGTCAACGTTTATTTATTTTTTTATAATAAAGAACAATTGATTCAATCTATGGCATTTAAATCTGACAATAATGAGATAATCATACCGAAACAAAATTCTATTACAAAACTTGCATACATGGATTTGGAGTTGGTTAAAATACTACTGTGAGACAAGTTGTAGAAAAGATCACGAGATAACCAGAGGCAGAGGAAAAATTACGAGGTACTTTATTGCTTAGTTTGGCTTTTATAGAAGATATAACAATTCATGGACCTGCTAAGCTTTAGCACCTTTATTCACGAATATCTTTGTTTAATCCTATCAATCAAAATTTATATATATATATATATATATATATAGTTTTTTATTTCCTTGGATTTGCTACTCTTGTTTTTTTCAATTTATATTTAGATTTCAATTTCGTTTAGATAATAACCCATGAAAAGGACTTATTGGAGGGTAAGGAATTGGCATACCAATTAATCCAATGGAATTTTAAAAAGTACAGAAACAAATGAATATTTTGGACCTCACATGACATAACATCCAATACCTAATTCTAATAAGTATCATTTTTATCTCATGGGATATTTACAACTGAAAAAAATCATTCTAAATCAATATTATTTACTACTCTAATTAGTAGTATTTACAAAAATAAGAGGAAAAAAATAGCAGAATAAATAAAAAGTATAGATAATTAATCTATCAATAAGAATAAGAAAGAAGAGATCATATAAAAAATATAACGGAACCTTACCTTTCCTTGAGTTATTGGCCATCGGCCAAAAGTTTAGGATTTAATACCTTTATTTTTGCAACAAATCTAAGTGTACTGCTTGTTGTATTGATTTTTTTTAAATAAAATTGTGTGCAAGTTATTTATTCTAAGAATAAGTTAGATCCAACAAGCTGTACTTTATATTTTGGTATAACTAGGAAAGAAAAGGTGTTCTAAATAAATTAAGAAATTATATTCAAGAACCATAGCATTTTGTGAGTCATTAGTAAATCTACTTTGATTCCGTATCAACCAATAATGTGGGGTTAGGCTTAAACCTAAATATTTTAAAATTTAGATACATGCATGGTACTTTTTCTACTACTATATTAATGCATAAATGTTTTCAAAACAAAGAGTTGTTTTTTTTTTTTGATATAAAACACTCATGTCGATAAATATTGATTTAACTTTATTTGATTGGGAAAATTAGGAAAAAGGGGTATTCCAACCTTTCCTTTTTTTTTTTTTATCCATACTAAACCAAAAACTTATGTTATTTTGAGGTCATATCTATTATTTAAAGTTTGCCTCAATTTGGTAATGCTCTCGTGGCTCGCATAGAAACAATACTTTACCTCTACATGTCTTGTCAACTGCTTTGCCTCAACATATTTCGGAGAGAACAAACATACTCTGGGTTTGGGGGGCATTTACCCCTAATCACAACTCATAGGTTAATTCTTCAACATTAGTTGGTTCAGACATCCACTTATTTTCACCCAAGATTCATCTTGGTCCTGATAAATCACTCAAGTTTGGGTCATCAAGCAAATTGCCCTATAAAGAATCTTTCATCCACTGCTCCCAATTCTAATAAGATTCTAGCTAGATGAATACAGTTATTGTAATGTGCCTCTCTGTGAGTGTCTAGAAATCGGGTATGTCAGGGTATAATAGGCGATTTGGCTGCAAAATAGCATTTTTAGTGCTAAAGAATACAATTGATTAGCTGATATTTTAAAATTTAAAGTTGGTTCATTTGAACCAGAAAAACAAATACCTAGAATTCTCATTAATAAAATGGTGGAACTTTTTGCATTGTACAAAATATATTTGTAGCTTAACACAAATGTTTATTTCCTCCCTACATAGATATAAGTAGAAAAAGTGGAATTAATTCTAATTCCTATATGATGAAAAAAGTAAAAGGTTTTGAGAAGAAAATGGACCTATTTGACCGTTATGGATTGCTAGCATCAAATGGAATACTCAGGATTCAAGTAACTGGTTAAGTTGTTAAAGTAACTAAAGTAGTGATAAACCCAGTTAGCGAAATAGATCCTATCAAAATTTCACCTTTTTCCAATCTCCTAACAAATATCTAAAAAATCAATCCATTTATAGTCCTATGTTAGTTGGATTAATGGATCGCCCAATTAACAATGATAGCCAAACTTCGATTATACACATATTACCTTATTTCCTTTATCAAGAAGAAAGAATTAGGTAAAAATATTGGCAGCACTTTAATTATCCTGACCAAGGAAAATAATTCATGGTAAAAATAGGATACACTAGGACAAAGAAAATGAACCATAAAAACTTGTGCTCAATATAATATTTAAGCACGAGATTTTGTAGGTAACGGGAACGAAATAAAATGTAGTCCTATTCAACTAGGTTTTTTTTTTTTTTTT
>LNSY01373383.1:0-16630 GCA_002024485.1 Artocarpus camansi
TTGTTATCATTGGAGCTTGATAATGTATATCCATTAGGTCCCGATGTTAGCTCACGAATTCCTTTATGACAGAATGAGTAAGTCCAGTTTGCCACCAACAAGATAGAAGTATATGCAAGTCGGGCCATTGGGCTTAGCGGGATGCGTGGGCCTTAGTCCCATTACAATGCTAGAGGATGTTGGCACACTAGGGTAGGTGGCAATCTACTTGATTTTTTTGGAAGAATTAATTAATAATTAATCAATTTTAAAAAATAATTTGTATTAGTAATGAGATTTTGGATAATTAATTATCTATTTTGTATTTGAATAGTTAATATAAACCCTAATTAAATTTGAATTTGGATAAAGGATAATTATTCATATTTATTTAAATTAGATAATTATCTTAAATAATAGAATTCTAATTTAAATTGAAATTATTTGAATTAGACTTATCTTGAACAATATAGATAATCACAAATCCCTATATTGTGATTGGTTCAAATTTTAGAGATAAATCTTATGTTGTTGACGCCAACTATAGATAAAGGACAGAAAAAATTATTTCCTAATTCTAATAGACATCTGATTCTTTCTACTAGTTCTATGAATAGAGATCTAGGGTTTTCATTTATTCTCAAACTGCTTGAAGGCAAATTATAGTGGAGTGCTTAGATTACTCTTCTTTAATAATCATAGTTCTTAAGCACTTTAGTAGTTGGAAGGAGTGTAGCTATAGTAGAGATTTGTTGACTTGTGCTCACACACAATAATATAAAGGAAGAGAGTAGTATTGAAGTTTTGACGGTAAAGATTCCTTTTTGAATAATTGTTCAGTCAGAAGTGTTGTTTTTCAGTCTCCAACAAATATGTTAAATTAGATTTAATTTATTATTTATAGCATTATGAGTTAGTTTTTTGCAAGTTTCATAAAAATTTTAAAATTCCACTATATCATCGAACCGATTTTCCCAACAATTAGTATCAGAGCAAACTCATAATTATACTCTAGACATAAATTATATGATCTAATTTTCACTTCTTATACAATGAATTTATAGTACTCTGAAATTTCTATATCTAAAATTAATATATACAGGTTTATATATTAATTTTGTTCGCAAGGAATTTATCATAAATGGTAGTTATTATTATTTATTTAATTTTAATTATTGTCGATTATGGTTCATTAGAGGTTAGAAAATTGTACTTTGGATTCTTTCATGGAATTGTAATTGTAATCAGATGCGATCTATTATCACCGCTTAAAATTTAATGTTTTCTTAAAATTCATATAAACTAGAAACAATATAAGGTTTTCTATGTAATTCTTCGAAGACAGTTTTAGAAGATGGAGCATTCCATTTTAGACTATTCCATTTTATTTTCTAAATTTTGGCATTAAGAATTTATAGGGAATATATTATTCTGAACTATTTTCATGAAAGAATTTTGACATTGTCAGTGTTGGGTACCCTCTGCATTCTATAACACAATGAACGGTGCTACGTGCAATTGCCAGTCTCAGCCAGCAAGTGAATGCTGCATCCGTTTGGACCCTGCGTGCATATGTAATGGGCCAGCAACTACGGAGCCCATGTAGAATGTAAAAGGAATCTTGGGCCAGAAAAGTGTTGGCTCAGATAATGCGCAAACTCGCGCTATCAAAGGCGCAGGTTTTCTTGATTTCAAGTGTTTTTTGATAATATATATATAAGAGCCAATGTAGGAAATAGCGTATTTCGAATGGTGCCATATAAATACTAATGTCTAAAGCCTTAAAAACATGAAATGAATAGCATGTTAAGGGTTAATCAAATTTTAAAAGCTGTCAAAACCCTAAAATACCCCTCCAACATAATTGATGTTCTTTTTCTTTTTTTTCCATTTTTCTATTTTTCTTCATCGATATGTTTCCTTTCCCTCTCTCTCTCCCTCCTCCCCACCTCTCTTTCTGGTTCCTCATTCGATCATCATAGGAGGGATGACCGCGGCGGTGCGCACAGATTAAAGGAAGTTGCCAATCTTCTGACCTCTTGATGGAGTTCGAGTTCTATCTTCCATGGAGAGGGACGAACTCACAATGACATTCACGATCTGATCTTCGACAGAGATTATTGATTGCAATGGAGATCTGTCATTGTCTTCAACATTTGCGGCCTGTTCATTGTCTTCACTGATCACTAGTTGTAGCTCTTGGCTCATCAAATATTGTCGTGATTTGTTTGTGTCTTTGTCACTCGAGATCGCCAACGGAGCCATACTAGAGAAGATGGAGAAAACAAAGGGAGAAGGAGATCACCAAGATAAGAAAGTTAGATCTATGTTTTTCTTTTTGTTTGTTGTCCATATTGGTTCCAATCAAAGTTTCTAGATCTGTTGTGTTATATTGAATTTTTTGGATATTGATTTGTTTTTTCTAACTGAATTCACATATTGTTTGTTTAGATATGGTTATTTTTGTTGTTTTTGCTTTTTGTACAAATGGATTTTTAGTGTTATTAATTAGGAATGGATTGCTTTTTTCTTTCCCTTTTTTTAACAATGGATTTTTTTTGGAATTTCTTATTGTTGCATTTTCAAGTTAATTTTTTTCAGCTACCAGCGATGTCGCCATTGTTTTCGAGAGGAATACTATAGTTGTCGATTACCGGTAGTCCAATGAAGATGTTAGTGAATTTTTTATTTACATAATAATACTGTATTACTAGAGTAATATTATATGTTTTAGCTATTGGCAGTCCAGTGAAGTTGCTTACGATTTTTATCTTTACACAATAATATAGGTAATATTATATTTCTTGGCTGTTGGCAGTTCAACGAAGTCATTGGTGAATTTTTGTAATTACATAGTAATAAAATATTGCTACACTAATGTTGTATTTCCTAACCACCAACGGTATCAACAAAGTCGCAAATAAATTTTTGTATCAATACGATAATATATTATTACTAGAGTAATATTGTATTTCTCGACGAGAGAGGAATATGAAAGATATAAAGGAGAAAAAATGAGGGTATTTTGAGATTTTTGTTCTTATATTCTCATAATATATTATTCAATTTCTTATGATATGCTATTTACTACACATTTTGAAACTATATGACAACGTTTACTAAGTTTTAACCTAAATATACTATCTTGCTCTCTGTCTCTATATATAATATATTTAACATGATATATATATTATTATATGTAATATATATGATATATTACAATATATTAATAATAATAATAAGTAAGAATATTTAAAAAAGGTATTATTATATTATTATTTAAAATAATTTTTTTAAGTTTCTAAAATAGTGATGAATAAAATCGTGAGTTTGAATTGGATTCAAATAGTTAAAATTGAATTGTTAAAATTCAACTTGGGAAGCTAGATTTTATTTGGATTAGCTCAAAATTTAGAATTTAGATCTAGGATATATTATTAAATCCTTAACCATAAAGAAAATCATCGTGAATATATGTTATCTATTTTGATTTTTGGGTAATGATTAAATCCTTAATCTTGTGGGAAGCCAATGAAAATGATTTTATGAATTTTCTATTAATAAAATATTGGTTTAAAATTATTTGAATAGTTTTATTAATTTTTATGAGAGAAATTTATGAATAAAATTATTTATATAATTTTATTAATTTTCTAAGGGAGAAAATTATGTAAAAATTTATTGTTGGAACCCAAGAAAATAATTTGACCTATTATTGTCAACTTATAATGCAAAAATCCTTAATAAAAATTTTGGGATCTTTATTTGAAAGGATTATTTAGAAAATCGAATGACATAAATACAGATACATGGAGGAAATGCAAAAGTGAAGGCCGATATATGTTTCAGTTTATTTTTGTAGTCTTTATTTTCTTTTCTCTAGGAAAAGAAAATAAAGACTATACATATTGTTATGGCCATTTATTCATATTGCTTGTTGCTATGCTTTATGCTTTGCTTGTTTGCTTTATGATAAGATTTGCAATATGTTTGATAAATGTCATATAGAATAGGGAGTGCCACTCATAAAATTGTTTTTGATAAATGTCATATAAGATAGGGAGTGCCACTCATAAAATTGTTTTTTGCTTGTTTGCATAAATCTTGTTTTCTAAAATATTAAGTGGGAAAGGGTTCTTTAGTTAGGACCCACGGTCACCATTGTTGGTCCATATGTGAAACTAGGTGACACCGACCCTAAGGAAAATTGTTAACTACTGGCGGTATTGGGCTTCCAAAAGGGAAAATGTCTGTAGGCATGATTTGTAGTTGTATGCCCCGAGACAGGCAATTATGAGTCATGGATTATAACATATAAATAATAATTATACACTTATGACAAAATTAATTATTAACCTCCCCAAGGAGCTCTGTAAATTAAATTTGTGACCAAAACAAATGGTAGTTGGCAGGTATATACTAATTGGATGGGATCCATGTTTCAATTTAGTTTGTGTCTGACTATCCCGGGGTAGTTGAAATGAACAGGCTAGGAATTATCACAGTAATATATGCATTTTCAAGATTTTGCACATAGACATACTTGCATTATTGTATGTTTATATTATTGAATGTTGTTAGGTTTGCTTATTATTAATACATGTTATATATTTATTATACAAAAATGTCACTTAGCTCATTAAATATGATACTTTATAAAGACAGTAACTAGTAGAACTTTGACAATTAGAAAAAGGATTCTAATATGTAAGAAACAACGAACTAAACCTTATTAGTCGGAACCTAAAAGGGTTGATCCTAATGGGCTACTACAAGCCTAGAATTACTAGCAAGATTCTAATGAGATGGTGTGTTGCTATAAAGAACACATCATGTGATCTAAAAAAGCAACAAATAGATTAAATGCTTGCTAGGTTGGTCATTGATAATTTAGAGGATATGTTTGTAGGTAAAGTTCTCTAGTTTGGATAAACAGTTATCCATAAATCTTTTGAACTGCAAATGAGAGCCCAGAATAACTATTTAGGAACATGGGCCTATTTTATATGACTATTTGGTTACCACTAAATCAAATGGAGCCATAGATGCTAGCACCGAAAATAGAGATGACCTTTAGAATCTTGTTGATGGACTTGTCCTTGACAACAGTAATAAAGGATCTTTACGTTTTTCAGATTGTCTACAAAAGCTGGAACATTGGTTTAAATGGTGTTAGGGCATTGATAGTTTCTAGCTTTTCTAAATCCTAATAATGGGATAGGCTACAAAAACAAGTAGAAACAAACCAATAAGAAGGATTTGGAGAAAGCTAAATGCTTTCACAATAAGAAGGTTTATTACTTCAAGAGAGATTGTAAGGATCTCTTGGCCTAGGAGGCATAAGGAGATATAGGTGATCTCTTGTAAGTTGAAGCTGGATTAGTGGAAGATTCAATGACTCATAGCTCATAGATTCTAGAGCCACTAATCATATGTGTATTTTTGTGCATAGAATGTGAGAAGTTTGCTTTACAAGAGCTTTGTGCTAATAATGGGTATTGTGGTTAAGTGAAATAGGGGAGAAGTACATCTTTATTTTGATAGTAAGTTTAGATTTTGATAAGCCTTTACTATATCAACCTAAAGTAGTACACACTACACAATGTTGAACAAATTAATAACTCTAGAAGGCTTAATATTTCTTAATCTAACAAGATATATCTTTGGCACTTATGATTAGGTCATATAAGCCTTAACAAAATTCAAAGATTGGTTAAAGATGGCCCTCAAGTTTCTTAGAAGTGGAATCTTTACCACTGTCAGTCTTGTTTGGGGGGCAAAATGATTAAAGAGCCTTTTTGTGGCTAAAGGAAATTAGGCCAAAAAAAGTCCTAGACAGTGCATATGAATGTTTGTGTTCACATGAACGCGTTAGCACATGAAGAGTATGAGTACTTCGTTGACTACTCATGTTTGGGTTCGTATATCTAATACTCCGCAAAGGTGAAACTTTGATAAGTGCAAGAAGTTTATGCAAAAGTGGAGAAGTAATTGGGTAAGCTTATAAGAATACTTCGATTGGATAAAGGTGGAAAATACCTCTCTAAGAAGTCTATAAGACACTTATTACAAAATAGGATTCTATCCTATTTGACTACACCGGGAACTCCACTATAGAATGGTATGACAGATATGAAAAATATAGCCTTATTGGATATAATATAATCAATGATGAGTTATACAACACCATGCTTATCTTTTTAGGGATATGTTCTAAAAATTGCATGTTATCTTCTAAGCGATATTCCAATTAAAGTTATTCTTAAGGTATGGGACATATTTTGGATAAGGAAGCTCAAAATTTAAAATCTTGTTCAAAATTTTATAATTTTGTAAGATATCCTAAAAGGATAAAAGATGGATTATTCTATATCCCACTAGAAAAATAGAGTCTTGGTTTCTACACATGTAACATCCCTTTATGGAAAGTCATATGCAAGACTTTAAATCTCCAGGTAGTATGGTGTTCGAGGAGTTATGGACCAATTGAATTAGGTTGAAGGTTCCAAATGTGGATGGTATTCCATCATAATAGAGAAACCAAAATAAAATCAACAACCTAGGGAGCTTCATCATAGTAGGAGGGTTTTTTATCAACTCACCAAGTTTCAATGTGAAGGCTTTAGGCTGAGGTCGTTGAGCCTAATGAGGATCACTTGATATCATGAAACTATAGATAATATGATACAAAACTTTGGCAAAGCAGCATGGACATTAAATTGGAATATATAGTTTCCAATGAAGTCTGAAAGCTAGTAGAAACACTTGAAGAGATTAAGTCTTTGAGTATAGGGTTCTACAAGAGGAAAAGAGACGCAGATGGAAAAATGAAAAACTTTAAAACTAGACTTGTAGCAAAGGGATCATAGTAGAAAGTGGACATTGATTGCAATGAAACTTTCTTACTTGTAGTGATGCTAAAGTTTATCTGCACACTTTTATCCATTGCTAGGTATCTCGACCATGGGAAAGGCAAATGGATGTCAAGATTGCATGACAATCTTGAGGATAGCATTTACATGATACAAATAGACGGGTTCAAGTTGCTTTAGTCAAATAGTAGATTAAAGCAAGCTTTTTGATCCAAGAACATAAGATTTGATCAGGTGGTCAAATCATATAGGTTTGAGCAAAATCTTGATGAACCATGCATTATAAAGGCATCAAAAATGGGAAGGTGATTTTTCAAGTACTCTATATAGATGACGTTCTACTAACTGGGAATGATGTAGAGATAATAGCATTGGTCAAAATTTGGTTGTCCAAATACTTTGACAAAGGATTATAGGAAATCTAATCATGTTCTTGGATTTAACTGTTTACTAACAATAAGAACACAATGATAGCGTTATCCTATGTCAATATATATAGATAAAGTTCTTAAGAGGTTTGCAATGCAAGATTTGAAGATAAGTACTTAACCTATTTGGTGCGGAATCATTCTTTCTAAAGATGATTGTTTTTAGACATCAAAGGAAAGAAAATACATCGAAGAGTTTCTTCTGCTTTGGCAGTAGGTCTCTAATGTATGTTGTACTTTGCATAAGATAGAATATTTGTTATGCGAATAGAATATTATGTTGATGTTGATCGAATCCTAAGCCAAAATATTGGCAGGCAGTCAAGCATATAACTTAGTATCACAAGAGAATGAGGAATTATATGTTAGTGTGTTCCGAAGAGAACATAACACTTATGGGATATATAGATTTTTACTTTTAGCTAGATTAGTATTTAAAGGAATCAATTTCTTAGTCTAGTTTACTCTAGGAAGTGGATTCAAAGTGGAAGTATTATCAAACATCTTATATTGATGATTCTACTATGGAGGTCAAATATGTGGTTGCCATTAAGGCATCCAAGGAGATTGTGTTGCTAAAGATGTTTCCTTGGAGATCTTGAAACAGTCTATGGTATGGATAAATCTATAGTTTTATATTGCAAAATACTATGACTTATAGATAATTTCATAAATTCAAGACACCACAAGAGGAGTAACTGTATTGATAAGATGTATCATATTATTAGAAACTTTATAAAGTGGTAGCATGATGGATTTTCTAATTAGCATCCAAGGACAACCTAGTCTATCCTGTTACTATGAGCTTGGTAGTTAGGGGTTTATAAAAGACATGGGGATGCACAATATGTCACATTTACTCACTTAAGGCAAGTGGGAGATTGTTTGGATCGGTGCTCGAAGGAATAAACCGTTTAGTTATATTTATGACATTTTTGGTGAAACAAATAATAATGCAAATATTACATGTATTAATAATGGACCTCATATTACTTTCATAACAATGGTTGTGTATTAGCAAACATGTGATTCGTGACTATTAGAAACAAATCTTGAAATTGGGTCTATATGGAGTTTATATGCAGAAAGATTCGATTAGGAGATTAATAGTTTAAATTATATGGTTTGCAATCTATGTATAGAGTTTGACACTTTATATATGACAAAACTATAATGGGGATCTACGTCCAATTAGGGAGACGGTTTATCTTGGTTGTTAAAATGGGTTGACTCTATAATAGACATATTGGTGCGGTAGACTTAATAGCGGTCGCAGACTAAAATAGATCTAAAGTTGAATTAATTTAATAATGATTATGTTTAACTTAAATCAATTCTCTTTGATAATTATTTATGTGTCATCTAAATCCTAAAATGGATTTATAATGCCATGTTTCTAGCATGCATCTTTTGATATGCCAAATGTAGCAATTTCGATGAATGAAGCCTCCATTGTCGATAAGCTGGAGATGCAACCTTTATTCGATAAAAGTATAATTCATAGGCACAGAATCCATAGCTCCCTAACAAAGAGTCAATGTTATCCTTCAAAGGCATTATTTTGGTATTGAAAATATAATGAGGTATCGGTTATCCATATACATATGGTAACTGGATAATATTCCTTTTGTATGTGTTATAAAAGGAATGAATTTTTTTTAATGGTGAAATAATGGAGCTAAGAGATAAAATAATCAAAAGATAAAATGGAAGTAAGTCTTTCATCCAATTTTGGGTAACCTCTAGGGATACACATAATATGGGTAGTCATGGACATGACTTATATTTTAGGAGTCTCATAAAACTGTGTATTATCAAGAGTGCAGCTTCAGGTTTTTAGTGAAATGACATTAAAGTTGATAATTAAACAGATAATTAATTAGGGATTAATTTACTTGTTATTATTGGAGCTTAATATATGTCCATCAGATCCTAATACTAGCTCACGAATTCCTTTTTAATAGATTGGACAAGTCCAAATTACCACTAGTAAGAGAGAAGTATACACAAGATGGACCATTAAGCCTGATGGGATGCGTGGGCCTCAATTCGGTTGGATAGCTAATGGGCGCATGCACACTAGGGTAGGCGCCAATCTACTTGATTTTCTAGAAGAGCTAATTATTTAATTAATTATGAAAAATAATTATTCAAATTGGTGATTGGGATTTTGGATAAATAATTATTTAAAATTGTATTTGAATAATTAATTTAAATCCTAGTTGAATTTGAATTTAGATAAGATAATTATTTATAATTATTTAAATTAGATAATTCTCTTGGATAATGAAATTCTAATTCTAATTAAAATTGGAATATTTTGAATTGGAGTTATCTTGGATGATGTAGAAAATAACAAATCCTTACATTGTGATTAATTGAAATTTTAGAGATAAATCTTCTATTATTGGTGCCAACTATAGATAAAGAAGAGAAAAAATTGTCTTCTAATTCTAATAGATTTCTGCCTTTTCCTATTACTTCTATAAATAAAACTTGGGGTCTTCATTTATTCTTGGGCTGCCTAAGGGAAGCTTAGATTACTCATTTTTAATAATCCTAGTTCTTAAGCACTTTAGTAGTTGAAAGGAGCGTAGTTGTGATAGAGATTTGTTGAATTGTACCCACACAAAAAATGATGTACTATTTACATCTTACAGTATTTTTTGAGGCCGACAAGGTTAGTGATAAATTTTTATATTTATATGAAAATATAGTATTTAATATTTCCCAACTGTTAACATATAAAAATAGTTTGTTTCAACCATCGAAGGTACTTGCAAGGGAAGAGGGTGAGTGATGGAGTCGAAGAAAAAGATAAAGAGTATTTTTGTATTTTTATTTTTACTTTCTCATGAGATATATCTCAATTTTTTATGGTATGCTATGTATTGTTGTTGAAAAAATTGGTTTGGTGATGTAGCAAAACTTTAAAAACTTTATGAAACACCCAGAAAACTAATTCATGATGTTATAAACATTAAACTAAATCTAATTCAATATACCTATTAGAGACTAGAAACAACACTTTTGACTAAACAATTCTTTAGGAACGAATCTCTACCATCAGCACTTCAATGCTATTCTCTTCCTTCAGATCGTTGCAGATTTGGGCACAACTTAGCAAATCTACATCACTGCTATACTCCTTCCAATGACTAAAGTGCTTAAGAACTATGATTACTAAAGATGAGTAATTCAAGCTCTCCTTTTTAATTTGCACTTAGACAGTCTTAGAATAAATAAAAACCCTAGTACTCTATCTACAAAAGTAGTAGAAAGAGTCAGAAGTCTATCATGATTAGGGGATAAATTTTCTCTCTTCTATCCCTAAGATTTGTGCCACCTTTAGGATAATTATCTCTAAAAATTCAACCAATCATAGTGTAGAGATTTGTGATTATCTACATCATCCAAGATAACTCCAATTTAAAAAATAAATTTAAATTAGAGTTTCATTATCCAAGATAATTATATAATTTAAATAATTGTTAATAATTATCCATTATCTAAAATTCAAATTCAACTAGGATTTAAATTAATTATTCAAATACAAAATTTAAATAATTAATTACCTAAAATCCCAATTACTAATTTAAATAATTTTTTCAAAATAAATTATTTAATTAATTCTCCAAAACTTAGCAGATGTCGGTGCTATCATCAATAAGCGCACGCCTATAATCAGTCAAATACTAGACTGTGACCCATGCGTCCCATCAGACCCAATGGCCTAACTCACATACAATTATGTCTTACTTGTGGTACTTTGAACTTGCCCGATTTGTCATAAAGTAATTCATGAGATAACAACAAAACTCGATGGACATATATTATTAGGCTCCAATAATAACAGATTAATTAGTCAATGGTCAGGGCGAGGAGGGTTGCACAAGTCGCTCATCATGGCCACAAGCGGGTTGTTGGATATGGCGTCTAATCTAGTGGTTTTCTTTTATTTTTTTAAGTTTTTTTTAATCTATGTAAAGGGTGTTTTACGTATTTTTGGTTAAAATTTAAGTGCTGACAAAAAAATGTATGAATTTATATATTAAATATAATTTAAAACATTCGACGAGATTAAAACCTAAGGTGTACTTTCTAAATAAACCTAAAATATAAGATATAAAAAGATAAATAATACTTTAAGTAAATATAGGATTTATCATGTAACTTCTTACCCAATGACTGAATTTGTTAAATTTCAGTTTTACATGGCAAATGCTGAAATTATCCTATAATTAAAATTAGAAAATCCAGAAAATTCACCCGCAGAATATTCACCCCCATAAGAACCTGAATCATATGCATGTTTTTTTTTTCTTTTTTAACAATACTTGCTAATTTCTTTAGTTGATAAACTCAATTTACCTTTTCAAATCTTCTTTTAGAATCAAAACGTTATATATGTTATTTACTACCATAAAAATGAAAAACCAAGTTATTACCTACAATTTGCAAAAGAAAAAAAAAAACTTAAGCGCACTAATAAAAAACTTTTTTTTTTTTTTTACTAAATGTTAATCTCATGACTCGTCATAATCTCTTTGGATCTTGGAAAAAGGGAGGAAAAACATTAAGTCTCCCTCCACAGGTAACCAAAAAGACGGACAGGTTCAAATTCAAATGATCTCTAATTCATTTGGCCTCATTCTTATAATAATTACTACGCAACTCAATTACAATAACACCATTTCCACTTTATTGTTAGATACAACAAGGACCAAAATTTACTAATTATATATGAGTGAGGAAATTTAAAAAAAAAAGAAAAGAAAAGAAATAAAAGGACCTGGCTATTGGGTTATTCTATGAATAAGAGGAAGAGTTTGAAGAAGCTTGGAAAGTCCAGACGTTTGGAACCAAAAGAGGCATTTGGCTGCAATAGACCAAGCTAGGGCTCTCATGATTGTGAACTCCCTCGTATGTGGTTATCACATAGCTCGAGTCATTCCTGTCTCTTTCTACCCTCTTCTTCACATTGCATCCTCCGCTTGAACATTTATAGTAATTCCTGTTTTCATGAGTGAAAATTAGCTCCTAAATAATTGATAGTTACTTGACCTGTAAAAAAGGCAAGTAATGGAACCATTATATAAGGAAATTAGCTTCAAGTTTCAACCTAAATATTTTAGGAACGAGCTATTAAATTTGACCTCAACATATTGTAGGCTAAGGTTGCATTTGGTTCATGGGTTCCCACCTATGCGCAACGTTTGAACTTCTTTTTGGTAAACAAAACAAAGCCTTGGTTAATTTTGAATGATGAGAGAATGGTTTGAAACACGCCAAACTTGAAGTCTCAATTCTAAATCCACGCTATTTAAACCATAATTTTCTATAGTAAAGCCATGACTACATTTTTGACTTTCTCACAATTCTCATACTATTCAAATACAAATTCTCAAATATAATATTTTGTTTCATGTTCAGACCTTTACACTTCCAATTGTTGATTTAAACTACAGTTTAAACTACAAAGGTTCCAAATCACTATTTAGACTACAAATTCAAAATGACAACAATTTGAACATGCAAACCAAATGAGTTAAGTTGTGGATCAATAGAATATTACTTGTAATAGATTTATATATGTTAAGAGCAAAAAGGAGAACATCTAATTTCTAATTAACTCTCGTAATATCATATTTCATGCAATATTTTTGAATGTTAAACATTGGTTATGAGGTCATGCTGTCAGCTATGGATTGTGTAAGTACTATAAAAAATTCTGTGTAGACCACACAAGCAAAAATAGTATTCTAGTACTACTCCACTAAAGTTTAGATCCACAACTTGCAGACGCAGTGCATATACTATCATTTGTTGTTTCATTCCACTACTCTTCCAAATCCAATAATAATTGCTTCACAAACTAGGAACTAGATACAGCTTCACTCCACAATAGGCACTAGGCAGCCATATCTTGAGCTCGGTGTGGATGCTCAAAAGTTGACAATGGAGAGGAAAATGCGAGTCATAACTTCACAAGAAATTTCCTTTCTTCCATGGCAAATGCAGAATCAGAGAAGAAGTTTTTCTTCTCACATGCTTACACCTATGGCTAGCCTCTACAAAGTAATTGCACTAGTTGTAGCATATATATATATATATATGAGCATTGGCCTAAGGCTGCCAATTCTTCAAGAATAATACTTGTGTGTGTGTGTGTAGAATAGCACTCCAAATAATATGTGATTAATTTTGGCATTTATGATATACAAGTCAGCTGGCTGCGAATGGACAGACCATGTACTCTATCGTAGAGGAAAAAAAAAAGGCATAACATAGTATTTATCTTATATAACAATGACTTTAAAAAATAACATCACATTCGTTCATGATGAGTAAATTCCTTAATAGATATTTCCAGATGATTGTTATGTGTATCTAGAATATGTGGTGTTGTAGAAGATCTTAACAACCCAGGGCTCGAAGGTAAGGTCATTAAAAAGCCCAACTTAGCCCATTAATCTCAAATAGAGTGGAAGTCAAGATGATCGATTGGCCTCACCGCTCTAGGGTGAGGTTGAGATTAAATGATCTTTGTATCCTCTGCCCATTATCGCCCCCATCATTCTAAGAAGAACATACAAGAATAAGCAAGTCCAATAGTCGAAATAGTACACCTGAAATTAAGCCCACTAGCATGGGACTCGATACACTCTTTGCATAGTCTAGAGACACCACGCGCAAAGGCTAGCACAGAACACGGAGATTTTTGTCCCATTAGCAATATTCGAATCATTTTTAATAGTTGTGTAGCATCTTACAAAAGGGAGATATGGAGAAGAGGAGAAGGGAAAGAAAAAGGAGGAGGAACTCTCATCTCCCTAGATCAAAAAGCACTATCTCCATTCTTTCATTTTTGGAAATCAAAGTGTATTGTATGTAAACTCTTGATAAGAGAAATATAGTGGATGCAGCTTATTAAAGAGTAAACCACTATAAATCTATGTGTCTGCTCCTTACTTTCATCCTTTTTTCATTTTTTTCGTATGAATCTATGGGAAACATGAGTGATTTGTTAGCATTATTACGTTGTTCATTTTCCACCATCAACAATTAGCAATAAAAGAAAGGTCATCATCTTTTGAAGACAAACAAGCATCATCATCATGGTGGCCACTCACACCAACCATACAGGAGCAAACACAAAAAAACTTTATCACCCAAAGAGGTGATAAATCAGTTGGAGGTAGCGTTGGAGGATCAAGAATAGGTAGACACCGTCACAAGCCCCTTGCTAGAACAAAAGATGGATAGAATGAGTAGACTGCTAGAAAAATTTTTGGCAATCTTATATGGCCTTTAAGATCAAGGCGGTAACCCTTTAGGTGACAACCCGTAAGACCAAGTGAACTAAGCTGGTGGCAAAAATGGTAGCCAACGAGGTAACTCGTGAGACTGAGGGTGGCCGATGAGGAAGGGCTAACTCTATGGGTAGCCAAGAACGAAGGAGGAGAGCAAAGCAAGCTCGGCTTTAAGAAGCAAGTTAGCCAAATCAGTAAAGGCAAAACATAGGTATACCTCCTCTTCCCCCCAGATGTGATAACCATGGGCAACTTAGACTAGATCAGGAAAAGAGATTTGAGGGACCACCTATACGTGAGGAAAACTACCTTAATGGTAAATGACCTAATGTGGTCAACCAACTAGCTGTTGACCAACCATCAAACAGCCTACAGGTCGATCCCAACAAGATAGCTCAATAAGTAAACTAACAAATCCGAATGGTGCTGGGACTCCCTGTGGGCAAGATTAAGCAATTGCAACCGTGTTGGAAGTCTAGAAGAGAAGCTTGACATTCACCATAAGGAAGAAATAACGTACACAACTCCATTTGCTCCTTCTCTTGTGGAACCACCTATTCTGGGGAACTTTAGACCTCCATAAATGACGCCTTAAAAAGGACTCACAGTGACGACCATTTTCAAATTTATGAATCGTACATGGAACTCTATGGAGTCCCTATAAGAAATTATATGTAGGGCCTTTAGTTAGACCCTCTCGAAACTCACAAGAATATGGTTTAGGACATTGGAGGTAGGAAGTATAACTACTTCCAAGACTTGAAGGTAGTACTCCTTAACCAGTTTATGGGAGTAAGATCCCTACCGCCAGCTAAAGAGAAGTTAAGCTTCCTTACTCAGGGGCTAAATGAATCTTTAAAGATTGGCTTGCAAGATTCACTAAGGAAGTGGCTACGATGATCTCACCCTTATGGGAGGCCTTAAGTAGTATGCAGACAGACATCCCCTTTAGGGATGATCTCAACTGTAAAGGCAAAACACACCAAGAATTCTTAGAGATGGCTAAAGGCTACATTAACTAGGAAGAGGTCAAAGGTCTAACCTTTAGATAGACCCTCTACCAATCCCTTCAAATAAATTTATCATAGACAACATCAAGTGGCAGAAATAGAAGGGCAGTAGAGTTCGGCTTCAGCAAAGGTACAACAACTACCATGACCTCACTGCCTCAATAGATGATATCTTCAACCAAATTAGTCACCATACCTATCTCCAATGTCCTCTCCCAAAAAGGTCGAGCCCAAACAAGCGCAATAAGGCTAAGTATTGCAGGTTTCATGGCGATATGGAGCACTACACTAGCAAGTGTATTGGCCTAAAGGATGAGATAGAAAGGCTGATAAGGGAAGGATGACTACAAGAATACAATACTGATAGGAGAAAAAGAAATGATAGGAAAAATGCTCGTGTAAACAATTGAAGGAATGATGGACCACAACATGAAGGAAACTGATGAACAAATGAGGATAACACACCCATAAGGATGGTTCATACCATCTTCGAGGGGCCATACCCTAGTGGTGATTTTTGAAGGTCTTAAAAGAATTACGCCTGAGAAGTAAGAGAGAGCCCAAAGAACATGTGTTGGAATGTATCTATTAGCAGGCCTCCTAAGGCATTGAGGTATGAAGAAACAGAATTAACCTTTTTAGAGGTGGATGCCTACGGGATCCATTTTCCTCAAAATGACACCTTAGTGGTTAAGGCCATGATTGAGAATTATTCTATGTGCTAGATTTTGGTGGACAATGGTAGTTTTATCGGCATTATCTACACAAACTACCTAAGCAAGATGAGAATTTATTTGGACCAGACAACGCTGAATTCTCGGCCATTGTACGGGTTCACTAGGGATAGCATAATATTCAAAGGGACAATGATGCTACAAGTCACAATAGGGGCAAAGCCAAGAACGGCAACAATCAAGTCAAATTTCTTGGTAATAAAAGGTAGAGACTAGTATAATGTAGTGATCGAGAGGCTGACATTGAGGGCCTTGAAAGCCATAACGTCCATCTATCACCAAAATGTGAGGTTT
>LNSY01373628.1:0-10933 GCA_002024485.1 Artocarpus camansi
GGTTTAAATTTTTTAGTTTTTGTCATTAAAGGTTATTAAGAGTTAGTAGTTGATGTTAGTTTTTGTTTTAAATGGTTTCAATTTTTAGTTTTAAGTTATTTTAGTTACTAGTTTTATTAGTTTAAGTTATTAAGGGTTTTTTCCTTAAGTTTTTAGTTATTATTTTTTATTTTATTAATTCAAGGTTAGTATATGTGGTTTCAATAAATGTTAATAGTATGTTAGTATGTTAAATGGGGCATATTGTCATCAAATTTAAAATCTTATTATGTTTTTTTTTTGTTTCATTTAAGTTATTTATTTAATGATATTGTTGATCATAAATATTTTGTAATTAATTAGATTATATGTCTTTTTTATTGGCTATTGATTGAAATATTGAAAAAGAATCTAATATGTTAGACAACGAATTCATTGATGCAGTTTATGAAATGAATAAGCAACAAGATGATTATAAGCTCCAGAAAACAGAGCCATTTAATCCTAATAAGGATGAAAAGGGCGAGCAACCTTGATGAAACATGTTTTAAGGTTAAGGTCGAAAGATCAAAAAATGGAAGTATAGTTCAGCCATAAAGATGAAAGTATTGGGAAAAAAAGGAAATGAGCTCTAAAGTTATATCGAA
This sequence comes from Artocarpus camansi, assembly GCA_002024485.1. Classification (NCBI taxonomy): domain Eukaryota; kingdom Viridiplantae; phylum Streptophyta; class Magnoliopsida; order Rosales; family Moraceae; genus Artocarpus; species Artocarpus camansi. Next base: position 627 of record LNSY01373628.1, read on the forward strand.
GTTTTGATTCAAGAGCACATTCCTGTAACAACAAAGGATTCGAGAGAGAAAACTAATAAGGATAATATGGAATGTTTTTGGCAAGGTATTATTACATCCTTCATTATTCTCAAGACCATGAGGAAGTCGTTGATGACAAACGCCTCTAAGATGGTGTGCAACTTTCGATACAACCTTAAAAAAGCTATCATTAAAGCTCACAAAAATGACACCAATGTTTTCAAGCTCCCAACAAATATAATTAAAAACTGCCCTTCTATTAGTTCAGACCAATGAAGGGAGTTTGTAAAGTACAAGCTTAATGAGGAGCAAAAAGAAATATCGAAAAAAGCCAACAAGATAAGGGATGAATTCAATCTCAAGTAATCATCGGTTTAGAAGGGATATTGAAAAGCGGAGCAAGAAAGGGTGCATAAAATTTCTTACTTCGTTTCTACAAGCTTTGCAATTTTTATATAACATTTAAGTAACATGAGCTTTTAATACAAATGAGACTACACAACATAACTATGCCTTCTCCTTATCACGTTATTTGAAATTTCATCAGATAAAAAAAGGATGAAACTTTTAAAAATCTAAGATGTGAAGAGATTAGCGAACGAATTATGGGTTACTTAATGTTTTTAACTTCTTAAATAATATAATAAATATTATTTAAAATTTTACATTTAGTGAGATTAATTTTAACTTTTATTAACCTTGTAACTATAGGATGATTATGAAGAGCAAGAGTCACAAGGCATGTCCTAATCTCAAAGAACGCATATTATATTAACCATCGCATTGGACAATAATGAACATTTGAGACTAGTTTATGGTCAATCTCATTTGTGAAGCAATTCAAGTATTTTCGTTCCACTGGCAGGTCAAGCTCTAACACAAAGGTGACCGAGCTACGTAAGAAGGTACAAATGGTGGAGTCTATGCTCTTCGAGTGAGAATAGATCATGAGAAGTCAAGCTACAAGGAATTTCACCTCCTATGGGGAAGAAAATGCAGCTCCCACGTTGGAACAACACATCAATGCAAGGACAAGTTATACAACTCATATCACACCAGAACCACCTGCTAGGCGACATCATCAAGTCTTGGTGAGAGTGAACCTTTCCTTCTTCTAACACCATCAACAACCGACGAAGTTAGTGTTATTCAATTAACCATTGTTGTGGGAGGAAGAGCATGGATGAATACTCTCCCCATGAATGACCTTCACTATACCGCACTTGGGGAAGGAAATGTGCGTATTACAATTAATACATGTTATATGAGGGACGCACATGTACCTTTTACCATGGAAGAAAATAGAGTCGTGAGCAACGCTATTAGAGGATATGTGGCTTAGCCCAAAACAAAGATTCAAATTGGGTTGTTAAGTCAACTTAGCAAAGCTTCGATTGATTAACACTATCGGTTGGGCAAAGAGCCTATAATGCCAATAGATGAGCCAATTAATAAGGTCGTGAAAGAAAATGAAGGGGAAAAGTAACAACAAAAGGAAGATATAATAGATGTGACATAATCAATAGATGATTTGGAAAGCTTGTTTCCAAAAATGGCAAGCTTATATAGGTACTTGAAAACAATCCATGGACACAACTAGCATAGTAGAATCATGTTGTCCCATGACATCACCTAGATCAAGGGTATGCTCCTTTTTATCACTGGCGAGAGACATTAATTAGCTTACCAAGTTTACTCAAATTAGTGTGCCATGTTTCATGACATACATGTGGTATAAAACTATATTTAAATTTTTCATTAATTATAAACAATCTTTTATTTATTTATTTATTTATTTATTTATTTACTTTTTTCTTGTTACTTGTCATCATCTAACAATATTTGTATTTTATATGTAGTTTTTTTATAGAGCCATTGACATGTCAGAAATCAACCCAACAAACATGGTTTATCAATTCGATGATCACTTCCTATGTGTTAGGCCTAGCTAAGGTTGCGATTGAATAACAAGCAAGGATGCTGTATGAGTTTTTGGATGAAGGAAGAGCCAGTCGATATTACTTTATGCCATATAATGGTAGGGGTCGCTGGATAGTGGCCCTCACTTACCTCAAATAAGATAGGGCAATATGAATGAATCCACTTGGTCATAACTAGGCCCCAAATTCAGAAGGATGATTCAATTATAAGTGTATTTTTATTAACTATATTATCCATTATTGCTAATTTATAGCATATATCTTTAGATTGATTGCAATTTAACTACTTGTATTTAGGGCCTTAAATGAGTAGGTAAACAAAAAAAAAATCAAGCCTTCTTTACTTTGCCTCATAGATTTACTAAAATTTTACGATCAAAGGAAAGCATTCTACTATATATATATAGAGAGAGAGAAAGAGAGCGAGAAAGATATATATATATATATATATATATATACTTGTTGAATTGCAATTAAAAATGCATGAATTGTTATTTACACTAATATATTTATTTATATCCTATTTTAAACTAAAGCCCAACAAGAAGGAAACAAAAAAAATATAGCTATTTTGTGCTAAGGTAGATTTTAAACTATATCTTAACAAGAGAGAAAAAAAATATATGGTTATTCTATGCTAAGGTACAAGATTGATATTATAAAGAGGAGGAAACAAGCCGTGACAAGCCAAAGATTTTATACAAATGAGCATATGAGTGAGGTGATTGAGGAATGGAGGGAATATGTAGTACAATACATAAACATATAAACCATACATTTAATTGAATTCTTATGTTTTGTTATACTTATATTTTGTTAAATTTTGTTATTTTCAATTTCTATAAAATATTGCTTTATGTCACTCGTGTTTTGTGAGGTGAATAATAACAAATTGAATATTAGAAGGCTATTCATAGACAGAAGAAATAAATCTAGTCTCATTTTGACCGGTGCGAGACATTAGAAACCGTTGTCTAATGTAAAGTAGCAAAACGCATTAGGAAACCATGGTATAATATAATGCAATTTGCCCCCTTACCAGTCCACATACACATTATGTGACAGTTTTAAATGTTGCCTAATGTGTACACAAACTACAACGGTAGATTAGATGACAGTTTGGATAACCATTGTCTTACCTTCATCTATACTAATGATCATTTAGGAATGAAAATAATTTGTTATCAAAATGAGTACATTTTGACAAAAATGAAATGACAATAGTTGAATAAAATTAAGATTCTAGTTACGGCTTTCAAAAAAGTGAGACATGAGAAAAACTTAGAAGAATTCAAGGCTCATTAAAGGAAGAATAACTTTAGAGTGTGTCTGGTAGGAGGGAGTTGTTGAAGGAGGGAGAGGGGTCGAGGGAGAGAGGAGGGGTAGAACCTTAATCCATTGTTTGGTTGGAGAAAAAAGAGGAAGGAGAGGAGAGATAGAGGGAAAGGCTCCTAGTTTAGGCCCGCTATTTTGGATCCTTTCACTAATGATGGATCCAACAAATCCATTCAATTTCAATTAAAAAAACTTTAGTACCCTTTAAATTAAATTATTAATAAATAGTAAAATGAATAGTTTAGTAATTAGGTATATAACCATCATCCATTCTTTTAGCTCTTCTTCCTTTATACTAAACAACATGGAGGATAGCATAATCCTCTCTATTTTTCATATTCCCTATCTCTTATACCCTCTCTTTTCTTGTAACGATCGAGAAAATCCTAAAAATAGTTATTATAATTTACATATTCAAGTCAAGTATTTTTCTTGGAAAATATTGTGTTTTCATTTTTTTGATTGAAGGAAATATAAATTAAATATATAAATTATAAAATTCTATAGTAAATATTAAAGTTGAGTGTATTAACTTTTTGTGATAGAATAATTTATTTAATAATTTTCACTACAATTTAAATGGATGAAATTTCAATCCATGAATAACTTGAAAATTTTTTTTGTAAGAATTTCAAGTGCCATATGGTGTTAACAGTGTGCTAAGAAACATATTAATATGCAAAAAAAAATGAATGCCTATTAGCTAGAATTAGAGTTAAGCAAATAGCATTTTCAATAAAAATGCTATCTGGACTCGACCATTGACACTATCGAAGGCCATGTTATTTCTAAGATAAGTATAGGAAAAGCAAAGTTTATGTTTTATTCAGTCAAGAAATAGTTTTAATATTGATGATAGTCTAATTTATTACGCAACTAAGTGTTGACATCATTGCTGGTTAATTCAGAGGTCAGTTTTAGACTATAAATAAGCAAAGTTAGAGGACTTGATGTGAACAAAAATCTTATGTCGACTAGTTAATTCTCCTAACCAGTCAAAAATTTATCTACTTTTTAAAATCAAGGAAAGCTTATAAGTAAAGCAGGGTGACCAGAGGACATAAATGAACCTTATGAATAGTGAAAAGCTAGGTCTAGATTTGCTCTTTGATGAAGCTAATTTTCCTCCCTATTTCTTAATCATTGATTCCAACTATTAAGCATTTATTAGACTAAAATTTGACCCACTTAAGTTAGGTTAGAAATAACAAAAACACGTTAAGAAATTAAACCATGTTTAGCATGTTTGTCTATAAATAAGACCTTTCACAACTAGAGCTTATTCTCTTGCTGATTTCTTCCCACTTCTTCAAGATAGAAACTGGCCCCCTAAGCTCTCTCTCTCTCTCTCTCTAATTTTTTCCATTGCCACACTTACACAAAAGACTACCCAAAATCTAGAAAGAGAAAGGAAGATAAGACGTTGCTTTAGAGTTTTTCTTTAAGGGTATAAAGGCTAAAACTTTATCCCTTTTATGTTTAAATTTGATTTAGTTTATGGTTGTTGATGATTATGATCTGTAAATAAGGGTATTTATGTTGTTGTGTATTTATTATGGTGATATAAGTTTATGTTACGATTGTTTAAGATTGTGTAAGATTAAGCAAGTTTAGTCTAGGTTTTAGTTTTGGTTTTTAAACAATAATTTTTCCTACATTGTTTATTCTCTAATACAAATGCCTTATGGGTTGATTTTGGGATTTTCACAAACACGAAACTTCTAAGTCTCGATGTTTTGAACAAATCCCCATGATTAAGATTTCTCGTAATTTTGACTCTAAAATGGAGTTCGAGACTGTTTTTAAAAATTATGTGAAAATTGTTTTTGTTGCAGCTGCCACTGTTTTTACCGAAACCCAGTCTTTTAGAGTTCGGAATATGATTTTCACAAAATATGAAAGTTTTAGATCTCGATGGAACAAAAAAATTTCTTAAGGAAAATTTTTTATGATTCTACCTTTAAGACAACGTCATGAATAGATTTCCAAAACTATGGAGCTTACATTCTAAAAACAATGCTTTTTTTTTTTGTTTTGATGAAAATGACCCCTAAAAAATCTAAATTATGATTTCCACAAAACAAAGAAGTTTTAGATCTCAACAAAACAAAGAACTTTTGTGAAGAAATTTTTTTAAAGATTCTAGATCTAAAATGGAGTTTGAGACAAATTTTTAAAAGCAGTCAAAACTTTTTAAAAAACTGTTTAATTTGATAAAGTTTGATAAATTACTAAATACGAATAAATTTTTTATAAAAAACTATTAAACTTTTGAGAGAAAATTTCTAAGAAAACTATTTCTAACATATAGTTATTTGATGGTTTACAAAATTACCGTAAAGTGCCTTTATAGTACTTTTTTTAAAAACAAAAATGCATATTAGTTATAGAATTATATTTTACGACCAACAGAAGAATTGTAGAACTTGAAAAACTCTAAAAGTCAACAGTTTGTAATTTTATCAAATTTAGACTCTAATTTAAGATATGATTTTTTTACACAAAATTTTTTATATACTGAACATAGATTTTCTCAACAACTACAACAATTTTTCAAAGGATTTTAAAACATGACTCATAGAAACCTAACATCTTAGGCTCGTAACTTTATTATGTTAATTATGAGACCAATACTTGTATAAGTTCAAAAGTTATTTCTCATATCAAAATTCCATCGGTTTGACGTTTAGGATATCGTAAAACACTTTTAATTTTAGTGGGCCATATTTGAAATAAATATGGGCTATGAGCCCAATATCACTATTCATATGTAAAGTTGCCTTTTTCACTATTATAAGCCCAACAAGAATATTATGGGAATCTTATTTAGACCTAGTTAATTAGATAAGATAATTAATTAATTACCTAATTGATTAATTAATTATCAACTTTGCGATGAATAATTAAAGACAATTAAGAAAAATTAAATAAGTAAAAACTCGTTATAAGGATTCGATTTATTAATCCTTGTAACAATTAAAATGATTGTCTATTCCTTTGTTAAAGGAAAATATATTTTAAGAAAGGATTATTTATTTATATATTTATTTATGATTATGCTAAATTAAATAGCATAGAATAAGTTAAGCTTACACTTTTATTAGGTGTTTTTTCACAGCACTTAAGAATAGTGGATAGGAACTTAGCAAGTTAGCAAATCTTGATTATGTAGCCAAATAAGTAGGAATCTCGCCTCCAATATGAATAGTTTCCAAAATAAAATTTTTTTATGTAATTTTACGCAAATTATAAATTCATATTCACGTCTTATGTTACAGAATGTGATGTTATATAGTAATTAGGTCATGTTGTATGTTTACTAATAAGTCTAGTGAAACCTATAATAATAAGTTAATTTTGAGTATCGTACCAACTTCTCGACTTACGTGGAGGCTTATGTTAAGAATAATAATTTAGATCATGGTATTGTTGGGACCTTATAAACTCTAACTTTTCGATGATCGCACACAATTGGTATGAACTCTCAGGCACATAAAAATGCATTTGGTAATGTCGTTAGAATTAAAAGTTAGAACGATTTTACTAGAGCATGTGAGAACTTTACACTGTAGCCTACTCTTGCTTTATATTATAGCATATGAGAGCTTTATACTATAACGGTTAAAACTATATAACTAAAAAATGTTGTCAAATAAATCCATATGTTGATGAGAAAGCATAACTGGCACATGCATGATTTATTATATCTTTTTTTAATATTTTGTGAGTTATAGTTCCTCAATGCTACATGAAAGCTCATCCAAACAAATTTATGTTGTAGATAAGCAACCTACAAGCAATGTTTGACTGACGGTAGTGCAACAGCGGACGAGCAGTAGAAATAGGGAATGAATATGATGCGCATTTTGTTTTCGCGTTTAGTTTTGATAATTATAACTTAATAATTAAGTATAAATAGTAAGGTTGAAACATGTTGGAGCCCAAGCTTGTAATGATATAGTCTTAGTACGTGTGACTTTAAGACTAATATGTTTGAAACAATTACTCCTATATATTGTAACTTTTGTCGCAAAAAAAATAAGCACATTTTTATTGAATTAACTAGTAACGTTATTTAATTTAAAGATGATTTAAAAAGAAATATTAGCAAATCTAAGTAAGCATAATAAGTATATGTTTAAGAAATAGGTTTAAGTAGTTAAAGTAACGGCTACATAAGTAGATTTGTTATAGTTCTTCCCATCCTTGTGCCTTGTACAAAACGAACCCTTAGAGTGACCAAAGACATGCCACTTTAAGACCTTTGATCCAAAGGTTAAAAATTGAACATGAAAGACTTGATTGTAAGCATTAGAATGACAACGCTTTCCACGCCATCTTTGATCCATGAATAGGAGAAAAAGTGAGAAAAATGAGCACTTTCTCTTATTTGCATTAAGGAGATTCCTATATGTGAATCTATGAATTAGTGAGAGATTAGAGTAAATTTTCAGATGATCAAAATTTAGAAAATTCAAAGCGGTGAAAAATTAAGTTGCAACTCGTTGATTGGGGCCCACGTTGAAATTCATTTAAACACCATTCAATAGTTAATACACACACACACACACCCTATGGGTAAAACATTTTTAAACCGTAATTTTTTTTATCAAATTTATTCCTTGTTGTATAGAACTTAGAATTTTTTTATTATTATTTTGATGTGATTTTAACTAGATATCTAAGGTGTTTAGGAATATTAATTTAAACTAATAGTTCAATTTAATTTTGGTTGAAACCACTATAATATATGAGAACTTTACACTGTAGCTTTTTTTTTCGACATTGTAGCATATGAAAGTTTTGCATTGTATCAACCAAAAATTCTAATTAAAAATGAAAATATGAAACACCCTACTAACATTTAAAAATATACATTACTAATAAAGATACCCTATTATAGAAACCTTTTAAACCAAACTATGGTCAAACAGTTTACTTTTTCAAACTACCTTGTGTTTGGCAAAAATGGTCCACACCACTTTTTCAGTTATAAACAATGTAAAACTCTCAGGTGCTATAATAACAATAAAAAAATCGCTACAATACAAAGCTCTCACACGTTACATAAAAAAATTCTAACCAACAGTTCTCGGTATACTGCCAAACACCTTATTAATCTCTGTAGACAATGGAGAATCCCACACTGCACTTGGAGAAAACAAATGACAAAATAAAATTAGTTAAAGCAGCCAGCCAAATGCAATGCACATAGGAAGTTGGTAAATGCACGCCTTTCCCTAACATTCTAGGCCTTCGTAATTAACTCGTGCAATTTCTTTGGCGCCTACTTAAGGTATATTCTAGTGGACAACAAATAATTAAAAAAAATACAGAAACATTTATTATAAGAAAGAAAAAATACACAAGTCATAAACAAAAAGCTGGCTTTGTCAACCCCCAGAGACCTCTATAATGTATTAATTATGATCATAGGTATAGTTGTTTAAGTTAACGCACTCGTGAACAAAAAGGGAATAACATTAATAGTTCATTTTCACCCACACAAAAGAACAACATAAGCGTTATCATTATTGTCGTTACAACACCACCTACGCTCTGCCCCAAAGTCTTTTTTAAGTTAAACAACCTTTAAGCCAATATTAATCAATAAGCCTATGTGACATAATAAAAAGGCTACAAAAGATTCTTCTAAGATATCCATAACAACCTCTCTCTCTGGCTTTGGGAAATATTGTTCAACTAACACGCATTATGTGGCCTAAGAATAGTGGTATCTGGAGTATATATGTATTGTCCGTGAAGTGTACCTGCTTATCAACTGCCACTATAATTCTATATATCTATACAAATATATATAGTGTACATCTATTGTATACGACCTCTGTCTTTAATGCTTATTTATTATTCCGTATTTCTAAAATTTTTTTGAGTCGTTTTTTTTATGAATGTTTTTTTTAAGTCTATCAATGGTGTTAGGAGCCCTAATTTTATCCAACTTTTTAGACAATTCAAGTGTGCATTAATAGATTCAACCTTTTCATTCTAATTGATGTGTTTATTTTTCTAAATACCGGCCAATAAAATATTAACAACTCACTTACCATGTCTCTACAGCAAAACAAACTTAAAATTTGAAAACGTGCACCACCTTTGGGTGCCCACCAAAAGAAGTCTTTATTCTTTCTTTTTCCCCCTATAACAACGTCTCATTTTATCTCTGGATAAGATCAGCTTGAGACAACTCTTGTCATATGGACAGCCGGCTGTGGTTTATACCACAGGCAATAATCCCTATCTAGACAATACACATGTATGGTATATATGTGACAATTAAACATATTTAGAGAAACAATAAGTAATAGTGAAACCAAACTCATTGATAAAATAATTGAAAATCCTTACTTAATTCATTTGGGCAAATTCTATTCACGAGAAATATTCATAGAGGAACTTTCAACTTACCAACTTTTCTTCATTGATTTTTATGATCAAACCTCCCTACGTACTCTAATGTGTTTAATTATTATCTTCTGAAAAAAAAAAAGAAAAGAAAATTTGGCTTTTATAATAGCACTTTCATTCACTGATTAACAAATTTGTAGTACTCAAGAGTTTGGATGAAAATAACATTATTGGATGGCCACTTAATTTTTCAGGGCAACAAATTATGTTGCATAATTAGGACTAGTGTGTTTTAATTGGGTTCCACAAGGACAGCTTTGATGGTCCTTTTTATGGCATGGCCTAAAACACAGATGCCTAACTGGCATGACAGCATGACGATTCCATGTCGTTGTGTTTTAATTTATTTTGAACCACTACCATCAATAAAACCCAATAATTCCAAAAGCCAATAGCCAGAAAAAAAACTCCAAAATGTCACAAGGAAAGAATTTCCCTGTTATGTGTTTTATAATAATATTATAGTTCAGCTTTCACAATGCTTAAAAGTGGTTGGTAAGATGAATAATTTTAGTTCTTCCATTACATTTTCTACTTTGTGGGCATCTTATAATTGACATTATTAGTTACGTGGATAGTGAAAGGAACAAAAAAAAAAAAAAAAAA
>LNSY01373654.1:0-10672 GCA_002024485.1 Artocarpus camansi
GAGAGTTGTGGTATATATTCTCCCATAGGGCCGGGATAAGCGCCGGCAGATTTAGCAATGTAGGGATGCCACTATATCCATAGTAAAGGTAACAGTCCTGTGCAGTGGCAGCTGGCACACCGTCTTTCTATTTATTGCCATTTTTATCACGCTTTTTGTTCTTTTCTTATCAACCAAATACACAATTTGATCGTATATATATTTATGTATGTATATATATATATGTATGCATACACCAGCTCCACACGGTTAATGGTTTTGTGTCGAAAATTGGATCATATGTATATGTGAGATTTTTTTCATATATGCTTGTCCTCATCAATTATGCTTATTAATATGTTCTTCATATTAGATATATTTTATATACAACAAAAGAGTCTCCTTTAAAAAGCAAGATTAGATAATATCATTTTTTTTTACCCCTCCAAATGTTGGCTATCCAGCAAATTAGCACCAGCTGTGAAGAAGTACTACTATGGCAAAATTAACCAAAAATATTATAATGAGGTTAGTGATGATTGTATAATTATATAGGCAGATAAATTTGGCACGTATTTTCACATTATGAAAAGAGATGAAAGAGACTTGTCAAAAAGCACCATTCATTTTTGGATCCCAGGAAGTTGAAAAATCTTTCTCTGTAAATTAGTTACGTTGCTGGGGCCATTTTATAGGTTTCTTACCCAGGCAACAGGCCTCTGCATGTGACTCACGTTTATTCACTAAATGCCAACGATATCTTACCAAGCATCTAATTTTTAATGTCAAATAGTTATTTCACACATTTGTGTGGTTATTGGTAATTGACTTTTCTGTGTACATTAAAACCATTAAATTGGGTTAAAATTATTATTTTTTGGCTAAAGCACATATATCTATTAGCTAAGATATTCATGATTAAAAATCCCGTGACTAAAAGTTTTAGTCACAATAAAAAATTAAACTAAAAGTTGTACTTGTGATGCACATTAATCACAACATAAAAGTTTTGCTACAAACTATTGTGACTAAAAATCTAATTTTTTATAGCGTTTTGGTTCCTACCAATAAAATTACGTATTAGTAATTCTTATTTTTTTAAAACATAAAAAATGAGTTCAATAACCATACGAATGCGAATATTATATTTGACATTAAAAAAAGATTACATATTTTGTGTGCTACTTTCGTTTGTGTCCTGAGACATAATGCTAAATGAAACGCCAACTGAGAATATCATATAGTTTTAAATCACGTAAACCGCCACTAATATCGTGAAAGAAAATTTTCAACGAACAAAGTGCTAGTGCAATAATTTTTCGGATAAGAGTGTTTATGGCAAGAGAATTCTTTCTTTTTGTTCTGTATTGCTATCTTTAAGATGTCCGTACTTCTGAAATTGTCATGTACTGTATGTGTCCGATATTGAGCAGAATCTAGAGGCTAATAAATTTAAACAGCAATTGGCTGCGGCCGTATTCTCTCGTCTCTAGATTTTCATTTTAATTGTTTTCTATTAAGAGACGTACAAAATTTTCCCTCCAAATTCCAATATTGAGTGTGATATATATATATATATATATATATATATATATATATATCTCCAAACTAGTGACCATGTGGAACTTTGAAAGGAATTAGACTCTCGCACGAAGAGGCCCAAATAATCGGTGAAGCAGAACCAGTTGATAGTGTGAACGAGGTACTAGCTAGATTAAAACTTCTAAAAGTCAAAAAAGGACTTCACATTTTTTTTCTGCAGCTATTAATGTTTTTTGGCATTGGTTGATACTTTTTTGCACCGGAAAAAGACTAGTGTGCGTATACTTGACGTTGAGGATATAAAAGACTCAAGCCATTAGTTAATCCAACTGTATGGTCGTTTCTTTTCTTTTCTTTTTTTTTTTAACTTGGGGTCGAGAAATTTAAATTTCATATCTTGTGGTAGAGTCGAACCAATGTGAAACTTACCGCTAGATATTGCTGAAGGGGCCGAGAAATTTAAATTTTATACCTTGTGGTAGAGTGAGGCCAACGTGAAACTACCGCTAGATATTACTGATAGACTGTCTTTCAAATTAGAAGCTACAAAATGAGGCAGCTGTGGCATTTTACTGCTTGTCGTGCGCCAGTGACTCATAGCATATTGATATTTATGTCGGCCCTTGTAACAAACGAGAATTGTGTGTGTAATGAATTTAGTGGGCCATTGGTTGTCGAATATCAGATACCGAGAGTCATGCTTCATGCATTATAATTTGGAAGTTTTAATTTTCTATATTCATATTGTCCAATAGTTATATGGTCTTGATAGGTCAATAACGTAGCATGACATACACCTACACACAAATACATCAATTAAGTCTTTTGGGAGAGCGTTTTAATTTTATAGTTTGAACCGTAAACTGTAACATGTAAGAACTTTATATTGTAGCGTACTTTTGTTTTGTACTGTAGCATGTGAGAGCTTTATATTATTGTATATTTTTGTTTATGTTGTAAGATATAAGAACTTTAAACTATCTGTAGTTTAAACTTTAGAGTTCAAACTATTCTTTCAAACATATATTGTTGAAGAACATTTAAATCTTCAAGCTACTTAGATATTTGAGGAAGCAATTTTTTTTCTTTTCATTTCAATCAAGATTAAAGACTCACTTTTCCTTTTGTCTGAATCCTAAAATTTTTAAAGAATTAAAATTAACCCTCAAAAAATAATAGTTCTTTTACTTTGGCATCCTACGATTCACAATGGCACAAAACTATTTTATGGTACTTCTATTAACGAAACATCAATTTATTTAAGAATTTAAACAAGTGTGAGATACATGTCTGCTTGACCAAGAGAAATACATTCAATTTAAACAAAATATACTTTAAAATTGTGAAAATTTTGAAAAAAAAAATAAAAAAATGATTCCACGCTTTAACCATAAGTATCACTTCTTCTTCTTTACACAACTGCCATGATAACATTGTCATCCTATATTGTCTATAACAAGTCAAGAGTGATCTACATGTATTTAAAACCGTTAAAAAGTTGGTATTTTATTAATAGAATTACAAAAGTTGTAATTTCTGATAAGTTTGAGTCAAGGAGCCTTATGTGCCATTTTAAATTGTAGGATCAAAAAAATGTGACAATCTCTTTTCTTTAAAAAGTTAAATTTAAAATGGGTGTGTCTATGGTGGAGAATTCCACCAGTACAAAATGATCTAACGGTAGAGAATTTTAATTAAATTTGAATCCATAGTTAAAGGTGCACCAAACCAAAATTGGGCCCTTCACATATTATTCAATCCCTAATTAAAATTTTGTTTTAAAAAAAAAAAACCACCACCATCTCCATCGCTAGTGATCGGAGCAAAGGAAGGTGTCGAGAATTTCCTCAACCATGCGATCGAGAAAATGGGATCGGAGGTAGGGATTCCTCCGTCTCGAAGGTGACAACAAATTAGAGTCTCGATCGACGATGTGCTTATGGAACAATTCGAGGTCTTCAAGCTCTTGTCCATAGTTTCCATCCATGGAGACCATTGGCGATGGATACAGTGGCCGGGATGATTTTTCTATCGCCGACGATGGCCGTGTTAGAATTATGGTCCACATAATTAATTAAAGGCTTTTAAAATTTATCAGATTTATTTATTTATTTAGTTTAATAATTATTTAAATGTTAAAATTTTATTGATGATGAAGGGTTGTAACTTTTATTAATTTTTGTTAATAAAAGTTACAACCTTTTATTACCAATAAATTTTTGTTGGTTTAGAGAGAGAAACTGGGTTCTCTTCTCTGACAATTTCTGTTCAAAGAGTTCTTTGCAAATTGAAGTTATGAATTAAGTTACCCTCTAATCTTTTTTTATAAAAATTATTGAAATTTAAGATTTTTGAAAATTTCATATATTAAAGTTCTAACAACCCACGAAGCCTAACACCAGCTACCGCGTTCCAATTCCCAGCCCCTGCGAATCTCATAGTCGGCCGCTATGAACATCGTTCTAGCATCAACGAACGCCACCGAGCACCCCTCTCTCTCACTGTGATTCATTCTCACTGCCGAAGTGGCGCTCACCGCCATCTCTCCCGTTGTAAGCCCTCTCCCTCTCCCTCTCACAAACCCAATATCGCCTGGCCAGCTAAGAATGGTGCTTCTATTTCTATGATTTCTAGGGCTTGAATAGTGAAATCCATGGCGCCTGGAAGGCATGGAGATTATCGCTACAACAACTTTAAGGCTAGGCAGTTGGTTCCAGTTTTCGGTCACTTTCATGAGGGTGAGGCAAGAGAGGAGCATCGGCAAAGGCTGGGCGGTTTGCAGAAAAGCAATGTGAAGGTGGGATTCCAGTTGTCGGTCGCTTTCACAGAGGCGAGGTGAGATAGGAGCGTCGATGAAGGCTGGGCGGTTCGCAGAGGAGCCTTGCGAGGGTGGGAAGCAGTGGGTGGTGAGGGCAACAAACTCAGAGGGCCGATCTGGTGTCCCTTGCCTGCAGTAAAGGAACGAAGGAGGAAAAAGAGAGTTGCCGGCAGAGAGGAGGGAAGGAAGAAGAAAATGGCGCTTTTAAAAAAAAAAGAAAAAAAGAGAGAGAGAGAGAGGAGTACTATTGGAACATTTGATCTTATTTTTGCAACTATTAACTCTTTTTTTAACACCCTTCGATTAAAATCTAACGGCTCTCATTGTCAATCCACCAGTGGAGAATTTATCATTCTCCACCTTAACTTTTCTCATTTGAAATTAGCCTAATTTCTAATTATTATTGTAGAAGTTTGTGGCCTTCCCATCTTTGCAATCTTGAATCTTAATTTTGTCCTTGTTGCATATAAATAAGGCATTCACTATCATCAATTTGAACCAAGCAGTCTTGAGTACTAAAGCCAAATTGTCATGTTCTGTTAATTATAACAATAATAATAGAAATAATAGAGAGAGAGAAAGACCAAACTGTCATGTGTATATGTCAGTCTTCCTGATTTATTATAAACAATATAGACATGCATGGAAAAGGTATTTATATTGATCACGCTTGTAGATTGGCAAAGCCTGCGCCTTTCATTTAATAAGACCAGACCCCACAAGGAAGACAGATAGGAGTTTGTGGCAAACGTCTAAAACTAAGCATTCTTTGCTTTTTCACTTTGTCCGTTTGTTAGCACCCAGGTCTTTGCTTTTTCACTATAATCTACATTGAATATTCAAATTGGGGGCATTGGAACACTCAAGACCAGAAAAGGAGAACAGTAATTTGCTTTGACAAAAGCAATTTAAAGCAACGTGCAACACGCTTACAATCCCTGATTATCTGTACAACTTAAGAAGTAAATGCATATCCAGTATTCACACATATTTTTCTTTTTTTTATTTTCTATATAATGTTATATAGGTGCTAGATGCATGAAGGGCAAAGTATACGACAACAATATGACTATTAGAAAACGGTGGTAACTTAAAAGACCAAAGTGCATAGTAAAACTCGTTGTTAGATACTTAAATTAAAGCCAATTTTTTAGACCACAGTAAAAAAAAAAAAAATTACACATACCGTTGTCTTTCTTATTATTTCATTTTTCTTTTTTTCTTTTTCCTATGCTGGAATTTGTTTGTCTTTTTTCATTGCACCATCTTATCTCCCACTCCCACCAAAACCACAAATTTTCTCTCCACCCAAACAGAAAATTTCTCTCTATCAAGTCCTAGATCACCCACTAGCTAGGGCATATATCTTATTTTCAGATCGATTAAAAATTTTCTCCTTTTTTTTTGTTGTATATATATTATCATCGTTGATCTTCTTGAATCATTTGATCTTTCTCTGCTTTGTTAGTGCAAGTCATGATCCTCTTATTAGACATATGAGATGGATTCTCTAGGTGGGCATTGGTGCAAGAGAAAGCCTAAAAGCTTATGAGTAGAAATCCCATTATCCCCATCACCGGGAGACCAACTGCACTTTTTCTTTTTCCATTTTGTTTTCCCACTTCTCTCTACTCTACTCTTGTGTGTATCGTATGGTGTTTGCAATAAAAATCTCACATTTGTTGTATATGAAATGAATGGTTAATTTAAAAGAGTTTGACTTATTCCTCCGGATGTATCAAAATTAAATTATAATGTGTAGACACAAATAAACTCCGTGTAAAATTGGATGAAGGTTTGACGGGCACCATAACTAGATCCTTATGAATGAAAAATTTTAATGTGCCAATAAATTTTTTAAATAATTAACACGGAGCTTCAGCACGATGAAATACTAGAAACCTTTTTAGAGTTGTGATCCTTCTTATTTATTAATTGTGTTCCAAAGACACATATCTATAAGATAGAAAAGATAAATACGTAGGGAAAATAGCTTGACTATGGTTTTTGTAATTTACCTCACCTACTTGCTTTATTTTTTTTCCCCCTAAAAAATCTTGTATTTTAAAACTTTTTTATTACTTTCTTTTTATAATTTTCCATTTAAAATTTTCTTTTTCCAATATATCTACTTAAATATATTTTATACAGTCTTTTAAAATAGTGTTTGCTCAAATGTTTTAATAAATACTTTTTAGCTGACTTTCCTACTAAAATACTTGACAATATTTAATAATGAACAATAAAAACTCATATTTTATGAATCAATATTAAGTAATAGTAAAATAATATTCCGTATAGTATGGAAAAGTTTCTTAAGAATATCCAATAACAAAAATTAACACTAATATAAATTTAACTTAAGTGAAAAAATTTAAGACTTACATCCGCAAGAACGCCCTTTGTATCACGATTATTATATAACGTCCGTTTTAATCATTTTCAAACTATTTTTCCGTATCTGGTCTTCGATTTCGTCCACGTACGTCCACTGGCCTGGGTGAATTCGTAAGTAAAAGTTTGAGATTAATGTCACTCCACATTGGTTGTATACTTATAATTATATATTAAAAAAATTGTAATAAGTGAAAGAAATGTTTTAACCTTAGACAATAAATATTGGATAAAAGTTTTAAAAATTTCTTTTTTGTGTTTTATCAATAAACAATACATGCTTTAGCATCGATCTCACTTTTAATTATTTTATACCATTCAGCAGTGTTAAATACTCTCTTTTATTTATATATTAAAAAAAAGAAAAGAAAAAAGAAAGGTAAAGTACATAGGCATAACACCATACTAGTAGATATAAGAACCATGGAGTGATAGAGAAGTCAGCACAGATGAGAGAGAAATATGCGAGTCAGCATGTGATTTTATGAGTGCATGCATGCACGCTCTGCCCCCATGCAGAAAGCATCATCATATCATTTTCTTGTAAGACAATGATCAACAAGTGGAGCCTTCTCTTTTTTAGACGTAAATGACGGTTCTTTTTTGTGTGGTGTCGAAGAAAAATCTTTCCATCCCTAAATGGTTAAAAACCTACTCTTTATAAAATTGTAATTTTTGGTTTAATATGTAGTGTATTTTTTAAACTATATTTTATTATTTTATCATTTTGAGATTATAACTCTATAAGGTTAAATAAGATTGTTTTTTTATAAATTTTTTGTGGCATACGGTATATAAGGAATAGTAAGATGCTAATATAACAAGAATAAAATTAGAAGTTCTAAATTATGGGCACGTATAGCTTAATTAGTACTAGTTGTATTGTGTCAAAATATTAATAGGCTATTTAAAAAAGCAGTTATAACCATAAATTATAATTATAAACAGTATAAAACTTTCACATATTAGAATTAAAGGTTACAGTATAAAGCTCTCTCATGCTACAGTTTTTAAATCAAAGTTGTTGGTTCTAACCGTTTGGAAATGGTTTATAAACTGCATGTTAAGGAAGTCCGAATTCAATTAATATTATCACGCTCACATGAATTAGTGGGAAGAAAACTGATCATGCACAAAATTAATGGTTGCCGGCTTTTTTCACATAAGATCAATTTCTTTGACATTGTAAAGCTTTCGTCTTAACGAAATGGGTACATTAAAAATTCTTAATCCATCAATAAAAAAAGAAGAAGCAAGAGTAGTTCATAAATAATGGAGTATACCAACAATGTGATCATTAGCTTGTACCACGCAAAAGGTGAAAGATCATCCGTTGGCTTCCAAGGCAATCCATGGAAGGGTCCACTTAATTGCCTACCTCAGCCTGACGCACGAACGACTTATTCTTCTTCTCCCTTCTTCTTTTCCTTCCTCAACCTTTACTATATAAGGACGTTCTTGTATACATTGACCTTTTTTGAGACAGCGGGAGGTGCGGTGATCATATTCTTTGTTTGGTGGATTAAGAGTCTATTTGAGAATATAATTCAAATTAACACTTTAATTTTTTTAGAGAAAATTTTATATAACAATATTGATTTGAAAGAAAACTTTTATATATGTCATCTTTTAATATTTACTTTTTATAAATATCATATATATTCATTTGTGGCATAATTCAACATGTAATATTAATGATAACATAGTATAAACTTTTTACATGCGACATAAATAAATACAACTTTTAAAAATACAACATAACATATAATTTTCTTATCATAAAAAGACTATATAACAATATGACAATATTGATTTGAACCAAATCGTGTTCCTAATCGGGCACCAAGTTAGTGATAATAAAATTTGGTCTTTGAATTTTTTGTTTGACAAAAGCTTCCCGAACTTTTAGATTAATAGTGAAATGATAATAATTGTTAATGGTCATAAAAATTTAAAAAAAAAATTGCCACGTGTTTTGCAGATTGTTAGCAATTAAGAGATAATTAAGTATAAAATATATGTTTATTCGTGTCACATTTAAAAAGTTGTGCTACATTATCGTTCATATTACATATTATTGTGCCATACTTAAATATGTATGTCATTTATAAAAAATAATAGGGTGTATCTTTAGGAGAGTGTAAATTGTGTCACACTTAACCATGTATGGCGTTCACAAAAAATAATAAAGTGTTTCGAAAAATAGTTTCAACTCATTCAAACCATAAACAGTGAAAAACTCTCACATGCTAGTGTAAAATAAGAAGTGTAAAGCTCTCACATTCTATAGTGTGTGCTTCAAACTTTAGAGTTAAAACTCTTAAACCAAACATCCTATAAGTTTCAAAAGATAACAAAAGATTCTCCAGTATAACATTATTATTTCAAGAAAATGAAAAGAAAACCTTGAGTTCTTGTTTGATGAAGAGCGTCCCAAACTTTTAGATTAATAGCAAAACGATGATAATTGCTAATGGTGCTAAAAAATTTAACAAGACATGCCACATGCAATGCAAAGGATTTGCTATTAAGAGACAGTTAAGTATAACATCATTACTTCCAAAATTAATGAAAAAGAAAATTGTAAAGAAAACTTTTGTTTGATTCACTCATCGCTCTTCTACTTGTTTTCCCATCAACAAAAATGCCCACTTCATTTAATCCTTTGTACATCGTTCGGTAATAGGAAAGGAAAAAGGCAGGGAAATAAAACAAACATGGGAGAAATGTGAATTAGAGAAAGGAAGTAGGTTTCTTGATTAAGTCCATAGACTTTGCTCCATCACTTTATTCTACCAGTTTTGTTACTCGGAACTTTTTCCAACATATTATACATGACAAACTTCAAAGCATTTTCAATACATTATCAAATTGATGTGTCAATGACAAATTTAATATTTGAATATAAAAAATATTATCTAATGTAATGTTATTTTTAATGCTAAATTTGTTGTATTCTAAACTTTATGATAAATTCACCACAAAGGTTAACCTATAATAAATTTGGCATTTGGTTCGTAAATTGACTTTTTTTTTAATAATTATAACATTTTTAATTTTTAATTATTTTAATATAAAAATTTTACTTTTATAAGTTTTAAAATTTAATAATTATAATAAAAGATAAATATAATATTTTAAATAGTATTATGCATTAGAACATAAAATAAAATAAGACATCAAATATCTTAATTTTATATTTTTCACAGTAAATATAACGTTAACATTTGCATTGGGGACGACGTTAACTCAAATAGGCAGACTGCAGGATGCAAGTAGTGACTGAACTCAACGTCCCAGGACTAATTCAACACGTCATCAACTACATTAGCCCAATCATGTCCAGAAATTGTTTCAGCTCAGCGTCCCATTTGTTTTGATATAAATTGGGCTCCATACAAAAAGTCTAATTATTGACAGGGTAATTGAAGCAAATAGTAGGTTATATTGAAAATAGTTAAATAGCATTTTGTTATAAATTTTCTGTTAAAATCAGCCTTGTTGACTGTCAGTTTCAGAGCTCACAAGAGGAGATTCGTAGACTGTCTTCTCACGAGCAGATCGTCTAGTTGTTGTCATGTAGATCGTGATTAGCCTTCGTCATTTCCCGTGAGTTCATCGGCTAGAACAACAATGTGAGGCAGGCTAGAATGAGGACAACGATGTGTGGCTGCAACGGACGGAACGTAAGGCTAGGACAACGAGACGAGGCGAGGCGATCCTCGGACTCGGGGGACGAGAGTGACCAGAGATTGGCAGATCTCGATTCTGGCACGATTCTCATGGCTCGTCGGAAGGGAACCTCACGGTCCCACGGCCTCGCAGCGGCTCCAAATAGCAGCAGTCGTAGGTGGGAGAAGAGAGAGAGCAGACGAGAAAGAGAGAGGGGAGATGTAACGCTCCTATGTGGGGGTTAGCAGTATTGAATAAATAAAAATA